>JAGKTI010001118.1:1944-97177 GCA_018397915.1 Birgus latro
GAGAGAGAGAGAGAGAGAGAGAGAGAGAGGTACGATTTGGTGTGTGTGTGAGAGAGAGAGGGGGGGGGAGGGGGTTTAGATATTTCAAACCCCCAGTGCACTATATATCATGGTATTTTTACATTGCTTTCACCGACCAACCTAACGTCTTTCCCATGCAGAACGCGTTACACTTTAATCCTCCGCGGTATTGTGACATCCGCGGCTGGAGAGGGACACCTTGTAATGGCACCCACGTATATCCGGGTGGGGGAGCTATCTCGGTGTACAGACTCCCTAATCGCCCCCTGTATTCCCCCAAAGGAGTATGGTGGGCTGCAGGAGAGGGGTAACTTCAGCCTGTAGGCCACTGGGTTCACATGCAGAAATAATTTGCAGATAGATAAGCTTAGGGTTACAACGACAGCTGTTACTACTACTGCTACCGCTACTACTACTACTACTACTACTACTACTACTACTACTACTGTTCAGCTAGGAACCAGGAGGGAAAATCATTGCCTAAATATGGAAGTGAAATGTTATGAGTTTTAAACGTAGATTTGTAATAATTATTAATTCTCTAATTCTCCTTGTCTGTCTATATATCTGTCTGTCTATCTGTGTCTGTCTGTCAGTCTGTTTATCTATTTGTACTAGAGAATTTTGCTTTTGTGTGTTCGTTTTAGTTTGTTGCTTTTTTTTCGGTTCCTGTGGCGGCCTGTTATGTAGGTGGAAATTAGAGCTAGTATGTGTGTGTGTGTGTGTTTCAATTTATATGTTTTCAATCTATGGCTTCATGCCGTGTCCGTACAGAATATATTGCTGGGGAAGACGTGTGGCGAAATATCCAAAGTACGTGCCACGCTCAGATGACGATATACGAGATTTGTACCTGTCGATAGAACTCCATTAAGGTATCCTGCCGTGACGGAAGTTTGTGAGAAATGTGTGTTGTTGTAATCAATGTGCCGTCTTGCTGGGAGAGGAGTTTGTGAAATCTGAATATAGCAGCAATACTTTACGGTCCGCTGGGTGATGGAGAGCCTTCATGTGGTGGGACTGATAAATCCGGGTGGTGGAGCTGCTTTGTTATATACACGTCCCTCAGCTCCCTGTCTATCCCCCGAAAGGAGATGAGGGACGTTTTGCATATCCGGGCAGTGGAGCCACCCCTGTCAGTGCCACCACACCAAGGCATCTCTCTCCAATGCCACTCAGATGTATAAAGTTTGGTAATAAAACGAATGGCAGGGCAGTGACGATATAAAACATTAAGATGGCCATTCTGTATAGACGTTCTTGGAAACAGTCATAGGAAAGAGTCAGTTAGTACACACACACAGTCTCTCTCTCTCTCACACACACACACACACACACACACACACACACAGTCTCTCTCTCTCACACACACACACACACAGTCTCTCTCTCTCACACACACACACACACAGTCTCTCTCTCTCTCTCTCTCTCACACACACACACACACACACACACACTCTCACAATAACGAGTGTTGATGGTAGTCGTTCCCGGGAAAGTCATAGAAAACGATGTGACGACCTTTTGGGTAAACTTCTCCAAACTTTTTAATTTTCATAAGTGCCTGACATTTCAAAAACTTTACTCATAAAAGCGTGTCTCGTATAACCGTTGGCAGAAGTTGATGATGGCGTGCAGGCTTATTTCTTGCCATATTTTTGATAATTTGGCAGTTGATATTGCATTTCTGGATTAGTTTTGAGATTGTGAAAGTTAGAGAGAGAGAGAGAGAGGGTCATGTTACGAAGGTGAATGCAGTTTTTATATCCAATTTGTCGTCCGTCATTCCTCCGTCCTCTCCACCTTCTCCTTCATTTCCTCCACCTCCACTACTCCTCTCCACCTATCTGTCCATTCACCATCTGCCCAGCACAACCCTGTACATCTCCTCATCAGTTTTCTTCATCACTTCAACAGAGCACCCCTCCCCCACCACCATTTTCTCTCCACCTCATCCCTCCATCCTTCCACTAAATCTCTCCACTTTATCAGTTCCAGTCATATTTCTCTCCAAGTTCCTCCATCCTTCCACTAAATCTCTCCACTTTATCAGTTCCAGTCATATTTCTGTCCCTCTCCACTCTCATCAGCACCTTTTTTAGTTCTCTCCACCTTTTCTCCAGCTTCTCTCCACCCCTCCACTGTCTCCACTTTCCAGCACGACCTGTCCATCATCCACCGGGACATCAAGGCAGAGAACGTATTCCTAGCTGGGCCAGGTCAGGTGAAGCTAGGTGACTTTGGGTTCTCCACGCGAGTTAGGGACCTGGAACAGCAGCTGACTACTTTCTGCGGATCACCCCCATACGCCGCGCCAGAGCTGTATAAGGTGAGTAGGACAGGATGGGGTAACACTCTCTCTCTCTCTCTCTCTCTCTCTCTCTCTCTCTCTCTCTCTCTCTCTCTCTCTCTCTCTCTCTCTCTCTCTCTCTCTCTCTCTCTCTCTCTCTCTCTCTCTCTCACCCTTGGATAATTTCTGACCCCACATATCATCTGAAATCGATTGCAAGAATTTGGCAGAATTAGCGGTCAGAACACTTATCCTCGTCCCATTTCTCCTGATGATGTGGTGGAGGCAGGGCAGACGGTACTTATACAGATATTGCTGATATTCCTTTTATTTTGTTTTTACTGTAGATTTACTGTACTGAATATACATTAAAGAGCATAACCACATTAGGATAAACATCAGTGGGTTATTTTCTCATTGAATACTGAGGCCATTAGTCATGTAAATGATACTAATGTTAGGATAAGGTAGGGCAGGGCTGGGTAGGGTAAGGTAGGGCTGCAAAGGGTAGGGTAGAACAGGGCTGGGTAGGGTAGGATAGGACATGGCAGGGCAGGGCAGGATAGGATAGGATAGGACAAAACAGGCCTAAAACATACAGCAAATAGTCTTCCCTCCCCCATCTAATTTTGAACTCTGACCCACAGGATGAGTCATACCAAGGCCCAGCAGTGGACATCTGGGCCCTGGGTGTCCTCCTGTATTTTATCCTCACTGCCGACATGCCATTTAAGGTAGGTGTTACAGGTCCTCATTTTTGTAGCCATAAGAGACTAATACCCCCTACTTCATGGATTTTTTTTTTTTTAATGTTTGCTGTTACCTGCTCAGTCAGTCCTATAGTAAAGTGCTTCTTTAGGGGCCTTGGAGGCCTAGGAGCTTGTTAGGAGTCAAGGCATACATTTCTACAGTTCAAGGAATTTCAGCTGTAGAGCAGCATCATTAGTCCTGGCAGTGTTTCAAATGATGGAAACACCTCCAGGTGCCTCTTGAATTAGCACCTTGGTACCAGATAACTATACTACAGAGGCATCTGGCTGATAATAATATTGTAATCATTTTACACTAATATATTGGATGAATTAGACTGGGGCACTTCCAGTTGAACCATTTAAGGCACTATGATACGAAAACAGTAATAATAATGATGACAAGGAGGAACAATAACTGAAACACTCACCATCTCTCCCACACAGGCCAACACAGTGGCAGGTTTAAAACGTCACATCCTGGCAGGCGGATACACCATTCCTGAACACGTAACGCAAGTCCCAACCTCCCTTATCACATCCCTCCTAGCTCCCCAGCCCTCAGACCGCCCATCAGCCCTAGAATTGGCCTCACATCCATTCCTAGAGAATGCTGGGAAGGATTTGAGTAGCTTGAAACCCTTGCCGGATCATTTGGTGGCCCCAGTTCTGTCAGAGCCGCAGCATGAAGTGGAGGTGAGAGAGAGGGAATAATGTAGAGTATGTGGGTGTGTAGCTTGTGTGTGTAAGAGGCAGAGTGAATGAGACTGTCTAAGAGAGACAGAAAGACAGAGACTGAAGAGGTAGAGCAAAAAGAAAGCATAAATTAACAGAGACAGATAGACAGACAAAAAAACAATGAGTAATATAGGGAAAATGAGAGAGATGGAGAGAATGGTGAGTGAAATAGAGAAAATTAGAGAGGGAGGGTAGCATGTGATTGACTCCTGTGTTGTCAGTAATTGCTGATGGTTGTAGGGGACAGTAATTATGGTAGTTGTGGTAGTAGCAGTAGTAGTAGTAGTAGCTGAAGCAACAGCAGCAGCAGTACTGGTAGTTCTGTAGTTGTGTAGCATTTTTTAGCTGTAGGTGTAGCAAGTAGTATGCAGTTTTAGCCCAGGTAGTTAAAGAACTTGTACTGTATGTAGTTTGTATTTGTAGTAGAGTTGTAGTAACGTAACCACTAACAACACCCACTCAGATCAAAGCATTCTCCTCACTTAGCTCACAGGGAATAAACTAAGATGCATAAGGGGACAGGTTGGTCGTATGTAGTTTGTTGTAGGCCTGGCTGTTAAATACTCGTAGTTCTCATACATTCACACTTTCTTCTTTTTTCTGGATCCCACCTTATCCCCACCCTTAGTCAGAGAAAAGGGTAGGATGATGAAGATTTTGATGATGATGTACTGAGTAATTATGTAGTTGATGGTTGTAGGAGATACGTAGTTTTACCATATATACTATTGTTGTTTTGTAAGCCAACCTCACTTAGTCCTTCAGTGGGGAAAAAAGGTTACGATGATGACAGTGATTTATGATAGCCTTAGCAGCCAAAAAATGTAGCAGGTATGTAGTTCTGTTTAATTACTGTAGATTTTTTAGTTGGGTTCAACACTTTACCATGCTGGAGGACAGACTGATGTGTAGTTTTAGCAGCAGAGAAATCGTAGCAGATGTGCAGATGAAGCAGCTGATATCTAGTTGTATGTGTGGTAGTTAAGCTGTAGAGTTATAAGTTCTAACAGCACCTCAATCAGGTTGAGGCGGTCTCCACACTTGAGTCTTGGGGAATAAGTCGAGACGCGCTGGATGACGGACGGACCCAGGGTGCTCGTTCTCCCGCCCTGGCCACCTACCGCATCCTCGCCCACCGCCTGGCCTTCCCAGCCCCACCCCAGGAGCCCCCCGCCCCACCCCAGCCCCAGCACTCCTCTGCCCCATCCTCCCCGTCAAAAGATGCATCTCCGAAACGAAGGATAGGAAGGCTTGTTAAGAATGGTCATGCTGGTATCTCTCCTAATCAGGTCAAGTCCAAAGCCTGTGTCATTGTATAGGGTTTACATCTGGTGTTTGTTTTCACCTGACAGAGCTGGGCTAATTTTACAGCTTGAATGCTAAGGTGTGATCACATGGAATTCTGTGAAACCTAGTTAAGTGGTAGAAATGTGCCTCCTTGGTTGCTAGTATCATCAAGAACTGGGCCGCTTCCATAGCTAAAGTCTTAAGTTGTGTGATTGCAAAAAAATCAGTGACGCTTAAGTATGTGGTAGAAATGAGTCTCCTTGGTTACTAGTCAAATCCACCCTCCAGTCTAAATACACTTAGCCGTCAAGTAAGCTGAAACGGGTTAAGGATCTTTGTCAGGTTATAACAGATGCGTCCTGTTGTCCATTTTCTAGACAGTCCTGCATATTTTAGTCCCTAGCTTTGTTTGACTTGTACTGTGGTTTCTAGATCTATTTTTGAGCAAGATGTGTGTCATTGTCTTGGTATTGTTTTATTTTTGCCTGTTTGGTCATTTTTAGACTTCTGTGTTTTATTTTTGTCTGTTTGATCATCAGTAGACAATCTCATTTCTCGTATGATATTTATATCATGTGGTGCTGTACAGGGATTCCTTCAAGTGGTGGCACCAACATGATTGGATGGTGGAGCTGCCCAGTTATGCAAACATCCCTCAGTCTCCTCCCCACCTCTGTAAAGGAGGATGGTAGTATGCAGGAGGAGGGCAAAGTCAGCCTGCAGTCCACTGAATTCATGAACAGATGAGCCTGAGGTTGCAACTCCTTTATCACTTCACTACATTCAGTTACTACTGTAGGTTTGTTTTGATGAAGGTGTTTGTTTACGTCTGTCTGTTGTGTACAGTTTCTAGACAATTCACTTTTTTCTTGTTTTAGGTTTATTGATAATTCGGTTGCTAGATGTGTTTTGAGCAAGGCTTGTGTTATGATTTGTGTGTGTGCTATTGTAAAGATGACTGTTTGATCTGTTGGCTTTCCTAAATTGTCCTGTTTATTACTGTCTTTTATGTTTTTGCTCTTTCTACAAAGTTATCTTTTAACTCAGTTGGTTTTTAAGGAATTGTGTTGTTTAGGCGTGTGCCATTTTTTCATATAACCTTTCGGGGCATTCTTTTGTTATTTCATAGTTATCATCCATTTTAAGTAAATCCTAATCATTTCATTCAGTGAAATCCATTTTCATTTTATTCTTCATAGCTCAAGACAGCTTTGATTAAAATTAGAAGGATCTTTATTGGTGACAGGATTATTAAAGGTCATATCAAACCCCTTCAATTTGAAGTTTATTCCAGACTGAATGCAGCTGTCAGGTGGTAATTTTATTGTTTCCATAAAGTCTGCTTTTTTTTTTTTTAGATTGGGTTCCCTTAAATCCATGTGTTAACAGGGTGTGTTTGTTGTCAATTCTTATCGTTTACTATTTAATTGTTGCACAGAATCATCTGTTTTCAGGGTGGGTTTGTATACGTCCATAAGAAAGTTGCAGTTATCCATTCTGTCCTTGGGTTTGAAAAGTCTTGTGATTCTCTGTTGGTACTGGGCGATGTTCTGTCTATCACTTGTTTTATAGTGATGTATTTATGTTGTCCACATGATCACCGAACGAGGCATTTGAAGTACGATGTCTTTCATGAACAGAATGGGACATGCCTATTATGAAAATGTACGGGTTTTATGATATTTCTTGACCATAAACTAATCGGGTGTTCTTAGTCCTCTACACCTGAAGCAGGGTAATGTGCAATTGGCTGTTATTGTTATAATTGAGCATACAGCTTCTCCATTTAGTCTTAGAGTTTCTGTAGTTACCTGTAAACTTTGATGGGCATTGTTAGAGATGTTAATTTATTGCCAAAAAATTTTAATTGCAAGGTGTGTTAAAGTAGGATTAATGTGGGATTTTATGATACATTTTTGCTTGGTTTTGGGTTGAACACAAACATATCAATATACATGTCAGTAGTAAGACTTTCAACTCTACTTGAAGGTGAGCTTTCCCAGTTTATGAGTCATGTCCCATAGCCATTCATTGGCTCAACACATATCCTCACAAGTGATGATGTGCTGCAGCACTTGATTAATATTCTCCGTACTGTACAGTAAAATACCTTTTTTCATGTGACAGAAGATATCATTAGATCCCTTTGCTTTCTTACTTCAGTCTTTAATTTCAAAATCCACAGGAATACAGAAATATACAACTCCACCTAAAATTTAATGGTTCAGAGGTATATTGTTTGGATGTGTGAATGCTGTTCTCAGTGTGTCTTGTCACTCCTTATTTTATGAAAGGCTGGTCTAGTTAGACGTGTACTATATATCAATTAAGATGAGTATTTTATCCGTGCTAAATATAAATGCCATGGTTGTATTCGTGTAGGTAGAGGAGGCTAATATAGAAGAGATTGATGATGATAGTTTCTAACTTTCACATGAGGTCTTTCCGTTAGAAGAGAATACGTAACCTGAAGGGCTTAATGCAGATACCCTGTACTTGCTCTGCCAAAAGAGTAAGTTGGTTGTCTACCCTGAAATGTACATACATTACTTGACTACAGTAGCCTCAGACCCTGACACCTAAAAGAGGGTAGTGATATGAGATTGGCAGTTACAGTGTTATTACATGTATATATTAGCTGACTGGGAGAGGTATGATATTAAATATAAACTCGCATGATGCCACACCTCGGAGAGAGGCTGGTCACCTTTGTCTCAAACGTTGAGACTGGGCAGCTGCTCCGGGTCCCTGTTCTCCATATGGGGCAGAATATTACTGAATGAAAGATAGGTAGATAAATAGCCTAGATAGAAAGCTTAATGAAGGGGTCATTGAAGCTTATAACTACTCTGGTTCAAAATATCTTTCTTAAGCTGAGTTAAGTTGTGTGATGACATAAGTAGTAGATGTTGCAACCCCAGGCTTATCTGAACATGAACCCAGTAGACTGCACGTTGAAGCTGCCTTTCTGCTGCATTTTACCATTTACATTTTGGGGGATAGGGAGTCGGTTGAGGGACATTTATATAACGAGACATTGGAGCCAACTGGTTATGTTGATGCCATCACAAGGAGGCATCTGTCTCCAGCACCATTAAGAATAAATACTGTAGGTGTCATCATACTGAAAGGGTGAAGGATAGAGTGTGCTTCCTATGAGAAGAGTGAGAGGGCTATGTTCTTGTGGGCTAGGAAGACTTTGGTACATTTTTTTAGTTTCATTTCATATAGTTTTGCATTTTAATTTTTACTCATTTTTTTATATATTTAACAGGTCGTACAGTAGTTTCCATAGGTAAAAGAGAAAAGAATATTAATTTTCCAGAGGCAGATTTATTGTGAAACTTTTCTCTGTCTTATAATGATGACTGTAAGTAATGGGATGGAGGAATAAAGGAATTACACTGTGATATTCAGTACACATCTCTATCAGCCTCCACATCCCACCAAGTTATTCCTCAGAACTACTTGGTTTGTCACCTGATAGAGCTGTGCCACTCCTTCATCTTGAACACTAAGTTGTGGTTGCATGAAATCAGTAAGTCTTAGATACTAGCTGAATCCACCTTCCATTTTGACAACACCTGACCACCAGCTGAACCGACAGGGGCTGGGAATCATTGTCAGGTTAGAGTAAACTTGCCGTAGACATTTTACTCGTTTTACTCTAACTGCGTAAAATAGCCATCTCTGTAAACTGAATGCTGAGTTGTAATACTAGATCAACACTAGAATATGATGCTAGTCATGAAGAAGCACTATAGAATGGGAGTAGAGCCATAGTATTGTTGTTTTTGGCAGTGAACCACATGAAATAGTTGCAAAAGAACAAAAGTCAGCCAAGTTAAAGTGAAAGAACTATAGTCAACACTCTTCAGACTTTCCGTGTTATCTTGTTGCCTAGTCAGTCCGTTAGTCAATATTATTCAGCCATTTAGCCGCTGCATTTAGTTCACAAAGGATGTTACTTTAGAGACAGACTCTTCTCGTCAATTACAGCTGTGACAGACATCATTTCAATATGATGAATTTGTTGACATCCGTTGGTATAGTGATGTGAGTACGCTGGTTAGGGTCACATCCCCAAGAGGTGGCTGTGGTTTTTTTGATCACCAGGGGCTTAGGCTGGTCACCTGCCCTTAAGCATTTTGAATTATAGTAGCATAGCAGACTACATTGAACCAAATTTAGTTTGTATAGCTCCAAAAATGTATTGTATAGAATTAGGCAGGCTGAACATTATTAGATAGTTCTGCAACAAGTCATCTCCATCCAGTTTGTAGGTGTTAGACAAAGTTAGCATCATTCATCACCCGTCTCATGCGGCTGCATTCTAGTTGAATTAAGAGGTTTTGTACTGATGCATCTTCCTCAGTGATATAATTTTCATAGTACAGTAACTCACATTCTCTTTTATGTTATCTGTATGGTATAATCCACGTTGATATTCAGACATAGGTGCCTTCATGTGGTGGCACTGATATACCCAGGCATAGAGAAATTACCTGTGTAAGGAATTGGCTGTGACCATTTTTTTGTTCTTCTTTTTTTTTCTTTCTTGTTTTTTAAACCAGGAGTTGTCATCATTTTATTTTTGCCTTCTGATTATACAGTATTATTCAGTTGAAGAGAGACTTTTTGGACTGTAGGGGGTAGCCTTCATTTTTAAGAGTCCTTGCCAGTGTTTAATAAAATAGTCTGGAGGAAGCAAGAACAAAATAGAAAATATATTACTGGGTTCGGGGAGTTGATAAGTAAAATAAGTTACTAAAGAGGAGTTGCCAAGAAATTTGTGCCAACTGGAATGCAACTTAATAACATTATACATAATTTTCATTCACCTGACAATGTGCGGTTTACCATTCACTCATATTGCATAGAATATTGTGGTTGTATGGTTGAAAAAGAACGGGTTATCATGATTCCTATTTTAGAGAGTTGTGTGAGACTGAATCATAGTGTTAAACATGTCAGAGATTGGTTTTAGTTCAGTTAAGGATATGAATATGAAACATTTCTGATAACTGAGAGTTGTTTGAATAGAAAGGATTTTTTTTTTTTTTCCATTTAGAGAGTACTGTGTATTTTTTTCATTTTGTAGTCTTAATTTACCATTAGAGATTGACTTTAGTTATGCATATGAATACCAGTCACACAACTTTTGATAATTGAGAATTAGTTGAAAATGGGTGTATTATTTTATCTTTCTTCCATTTAGAAGGTTGCATGGGACTGAGGATTAATGTTACTATGCATTTTTTATTTTCAGTGTTTATTTACCATTAGAAATTGATTTTAGCTTAATAAAGAAGTGATGAGTACCATTTATGGTACCTTGGTTGGAAAAAGAGGCATTGTATTATCTTTCATAGGGCTGTATGGGACTGGCTCATTGTTACCATAGAAGAAGTTGGTTTAATTTTAGTTAAGGGAACAAATACAACTTATAAGAAAATGGTATTATACATGATGTGATTTTGTAGTGTATATCTGGTGCTGGAGAGGGCTGCCTTCACGTGGTGGCACTGATTTAACTGGTTGGCTCAACTGCGTGGGTATACAAACATCCCTCAGCTACTGCCCTATGCCCTAGAAGGATGTTGGTGGGCTGCAGAAGGACAACTATGCTTGCAATCCGCTGTGTTCACATTTCAGATGAACCTGGGCCCACAACAAAAACAACACCTGTATCTCGGCAGTATTTTCATACCAGTTGTCTGTAACCTACTGTAGCCGTGTTTAACCTCATCAGCTCAAGGATATCATTTTTGTTTTAATCTTTTATCATATCCCAGTGATTTCATTCAATATAGGAAGGACTTTTTTTTAGTGAAAGGATTACTGAAGGCTGTATCTAATCTTTGGTTTTGAGTCTCCCATAGAACGCACCTCTCGGAGTAATGGTCTTGCATAGGTCTGCATCCTAAGAGAACTGTAGACTATTTGATTATATAATGCTACCAGGGGAAGAGGGCTAGGCATCTACCCCTAAACACAGGATGACCCATATACTGTATAACATTCCACTTCCTCTCTGGTGGGCAGTTTCTCATGTTTTGTGGGGAGGGCTCAGTGTTGTCAGTATCCCTGCATCATTTATTCATTTATCCACTCTGCATCATTTACTCATTCTTCCACCCTGCATCATTTATTCATTTATCCACCCAGCATCATTTATTCATTTATCCACCCAGCATCATTTATTCATTTATCCACCCAGCATCATTTATTCATTTATTCTCCCTGCATCATTTATTCATTTATTTGCCCTGCATCATTTATTCATTTATCCACCCTGCATCATTTATTCATTTATCCACCTTGCATCATTTATTCATTTATCCACCCAGCATCATTTATTCTCCCTGCATCATTTATTCTTTTCCTACTCCCACTGCCATCCCCATCCCCACACCAGTAGACTGAGCCATTTTCACAGGACATAAGATACTGCCATATGGGTTGCTGGTGGAGTGCTTTTTTTGGGCCACCCTGCGCCTAGCTTCGGAGCCCTACACATCAAAGAGGGAAACGAGATTTTAAAAAAAAAAAAAAAATTCTTTTTTTCTTCATCCATATTATTTTGAAATTATTATTATTTTATTATTATTATTTTTTCCAGTGTGCTCTAGTTGTAGATAAATAGAGAATTGACATATCAGTCTTCAAAGTACAGTACATGCATCACTACCTTTCAAAATTATTCAAAACTCATGTTATTTATTTCTAGTCTTGATGGATGTAGGGATCTGTATGATATAATTTTACTTCATTTAGTACAGAATTTCAGTGACATTTGCATATTTCCCAGGCTTGGATTTTGAGTGGCTTGGAATTTCTTAACACCTCTTCTTTATTGATTTATTTTCCACATTACACATAGAATCATGTTTTATTGATGGAAGCTATGTTGATAAGAAAATGATTAAATAGCCTGCAGGAGAATGTTAGGAACCTGTAATCTTGTTGGTTAAGGAAGCTTCCTAACGTCTATTCCTTAGAAGTTTAATTTTGGATATGGCTGGTTAACACCCTTTTATAAGTAATCTGTGCAGAATCTGGCAACATTAGAATAATTTAAATAGCACGGAAGAGGGCAGTGGGGTCTATAAACAAAACAAGCCACTTAGAAACGGGTGTTAGGAGCTTCCTTAGCTGACGAGAATACAGGCTAAGGTGTAATCAAGTGACATAGACCTGTATTCTCGTCGTGTAAGGAGACTCCCAAGCACCTCTTCCTTAGCAATTTATTTTTGGATATGGCAGGATGATATCCTTTTGTACATATTTATGCAGAGTATGGTGATGTTTAAAGGATTTTTGTGGTACAGAACAGGACTGTAAGGTCTAATAAACAAAGTAAGTTGCTTTGGAAAAGGTGTTAAGGAGCTTCCTTAACCCCTAGGCTGCGGTGGCCTTAAGCATTTCCTGTCCGTGGTGCGGGAAAACCGGTTTAAAAAATCATGTTTTCATCTTGTGTTTTGACCCACTTATACCAAACCAAACATGATAAAATTTTAGTCAGACAAAGTTTACACTTGACACTGACGATTCATCACCCATTCATCAAGCATTAGCATCCGGTAGGCGCAAAAAATGACCGAAAAGTTCACAATATTTCACGCGGCTCTTCAGGAATTTATGACACAGTCTATCATTCAACATTTCTGGAATACTATATGCAGCTAAAGGGTTAACCAACAAGATTATGGGCCTTATCCTGCTGTATGTTATTGGTGCATACTGTGTCAATAACAAAACAATAAATGACATACTGGAGAGAGTTAAGATATTGTTGTGGCTCCAGGCTCATCTGAGTCTGACCTTGGTGGACTTCAGGCTGAATTTACTCCTCTCCTGCAGTCCACCATCCTTCTTTTGGGGGATAGGGATGGGGTGGAGAGATGTTTGTATAACCAAGCATTGGAGAAGCTAAGTTGTATCTTTGCCACCACATAAAGGCATCCCTCTCCAGCATCAAATTTATTTATTGATGCAAACATGTTGATAATAAAATGAGAATGCTTTGTTATGATTTAACCTACCATTACACTTGATATTCTCCAGTATTCCTGTATGTTATTGATGTAAACTGTGCCAGGAATAAATTGTATACAGTAAGTAGCATACCAAAGAAAGTTGAGGTATAATATGCTGTTTAAATCACTAAGGAAGAGATGCTAAGGAGCCTCCCTTGCCACCTAGAGTATGAGCCACATAGACATGGAGTGTGACCTTCACCATAATATTCATCATTTACAATCACATGACAAATCAAATAAAGACTATAGTTTCTTTGTCTCTGATTTTCCTTGGTATCTTTTTTTGAATTGATAATGTATACACTAAGTATTATTTTAGAGTTGCATGATCGGTAAGTTGTTGATGAATTAATGTGTAAAGTTGTTTGTACAGTATTAGAGTTGTGTTGATGGTGGAAATTTGTATTTATGTGCTCTTTATCCCTCTGTCATGAACTAGATGCATGTCATACTTTTTTTTTTTATATACTTTAAATTGTATTTTGCCTTTAGAGCTGCTTGTGCTTTATTATAAAGTAATTTTGAAATTAGAAATTATTTGTGTGTGTGTGTTTGTGAACCCCTGACTCATGAATCAGAAGTATGTCTTGCTAAAGGCTGCCTCACAGTACACTTAAGCAACATCATGGCCTGCACATATCATAGACTATTGCTTGTGATAGCCTAGACATTTGCTTGTAAGTCATTATAGAGCTTGTTTTCATTTTATTTATATTTTTCTTTTTTGACAGAAATTAGTTTTTATTATGCTTTTGACCCAACAGTAATGAAGTAGAAGGATGTCTCTAAGCTTTTCTATATGCTTCACTTTTTAATAAAAGCAAAGGGTAAACTGAACATAATGCTATTGGCCTGCATGCTGAACTTGTCCCTGTTTCACTTAAAGGTGCCTTTTGCCAGCATATAGCCTAAACATTGAATATAGATTGGACTATACACTACACTGTTACCATGAGTGATGTGTGGCTACAGGCTTGTTTACTGTACTCTTTTTTTTTTCTTCTTTCCCCCCCCCCCCTCTAACTTGGCCTAAAATTGCCATCTCTCCATCTTGAATCCCGAGTTGTAACAATATAATGTACACTAGTATAAGTTGCAAGTCATAAAAAGTGCTGTGGTAAAGGATATACAGCCATAGCATTGCCTTTTTCTGCTACTGTGTGAAATAAGGTACAAAAGAACAAAAATCTGGCCCAAGATAAGGTGCAAGTCATGCACTGTTCATTTTATTTATTTTTTGGGCTTGGTAATTAGAACCTTTACACTGTTCCCCATCACAGACTTCCTTTTTTCTCAACCCTTTCCAGGAACTTCTGGCTGGTTTTGGCACTTGTTTAAGCTTCAACCCCATAGAAAAACTTCACTGATGCTATATTCTTTTCATCTTAACCTGGCCCAAATTGTTGTCTTTTTGCAGCTTATTTCACGTAGTTCAGTGGCAGAATTAGTTAATACTACAACTCTACACCCTTTCCACAGCACTTCTTTGTGATAGTACCATATTCTAATATTATTCTGTTGTCACAACTCAGTATTCTAGATGGAGAGGTGATAATTTGGGGCCACATTAGAATAAAAATAGTACAGAATTTTGTACTACTCTCTTTTTCCAACATTTTCCAGGAATTGTTAGTGGATTTTGATGTCTGGTTAAGCCTCCAGTTCCATAGAAAACTGCCATGATCTACCCCAGCACAGGAGTTGTTACAGAGGTAAGTGTGATGTCAATTTTATGATGAATGTATTGAGTGGTAGGTGTTGCTCCATTTTATTACCTAACTTTAATATTGTTGCTGAATGATATTAAACTGGACCACTTTCACAACTTTAATATTAAATTGAGGTTGCTTGAAAGTTTGAGTTGCAGTTTTTGGGTAGGAATGAGCCTTCTTATCACAATTTGAAAATAAAGACACCAGTTTGATTACACTTGGTCAAATGAGCTGGAAGGGGTTAGGGTTATTTGTCAGGTTAAAGAATATGCACTACAGTAATATCTAAGCGCATTTTCTAGATATTTAGGATCTTAATGTACTACAGTAGTTATAATATTTGTGAATGAGAAAATTATACCCTCTTACAAGTTGCCATGTAGATGCCTGTGCATATGAGTATGGCCTATAGGAATGGTAAGAGGGGTTAGGATCAGCAGTGTTTGGGATGTTTTGGCTCCAGTCACCACTTCCCTGGACTTTCTGAAAACATAAGGTATTTTTCTTCTTATGTGGTCCTGTTGTTATTATTGTTGTTGTTGTGACCTAAACTTATCTGGATCAGTTGACTGCAAGAAACTGACTGCTTCAGCTGGGCATTTGCAGAAATATTTTTGTTAGGGTTATGTTGATGGATTACTGTATCTGTTTTGTGAAAGTCAAGTGCTTGAGGTGGGTAAGTGTGTTGCGCTGGGGGCTGCATTCCAGTGAGGGCATAGTGGATTGCTTCTTGTGAGCTGTATTTTATTTTGGCTGTGACCCTTTACAGTGTGGGTGTAGTGGATAGTGAGTTACATTTTACGTTGTCTCTTCTGTCTATCTATCGATTGCCAGACGCCATAGTCCCGTAAGGGGTGGCCATTTGACTTTGAGTTATTTGTTTTACAGGGAGAAGCACTAACCCTCCACCAACCCACTTGCCGACACGTAGGGAGCACGTATGGTTTGGTTATATGGTTGCCACCTAGTGTTGTAAATGGTTTCTTGGCTTACAGGAAACCTTTGGCTTGTCACTCAATGTAAAGCCACCTGTAAAGGAAAGAAACGCAATAAGAAGTGACAGGAAAGATGGGAGAAATAGGAAGAGAGGAGGGCAGGCACAGAAAAAGAATGATAAAGGCTAAGGAAGAAGTAGGCAGCACTACTTTGCCTACGTATATTATATATACAAGTATTGGTAACTCAGATTTTGAGTTTTGACGTAATATTATTTAGGAAACATTTGAACAGGCACCAAGAAGCAAGGTAAAGCATTTTTTGCACTGAGCAGAAAATCTGTAAAATTATATACTGTATTTTAATAATCACGTGGAAACTTATCCTTCCTGTAGATTTCTGACTTGCTTGCCATCTGAGGTGTAGATAAATACAGGTTCATAATCTTAAAATGGGAGTTTGTGGTGAGTGCCTTGCAAGGTATGGATGGGGAAAAAAATAGATTGTCACTAGCACAACTGATATTTTCCCTGCCAACTCTCGTTATTGCCCAAGAGTATTCTAAAGCAAGAAAGCTGAGTCTGACCTGTTTAGTCCAAGGATGCCACTTGTTGCTTATCATCATTATCACCACCACCATCATCGTCATTGTCATCATCATCATCAGCTCGCCATTGTCACTGTTATCATCATCATTACTCCACCTCTTCCCTCCCCCCATCATAATTACTAAAGGGGTTATTTAAACAATCAATACTGCGAAAATACACTTTAATTCCTCGCATAGAAGTGCACATGGGAGGTGCATAGCCAGATGCATAAACACACACACACACACACACATACACACACACATATTTACAGTATTATGCACAAAATATAAAAAGTAAAGTAAATGGAACAAAATTGGCTTGAGTTATGTTACAAGAGTCGTATATTTAGTGGCATGGGAGACTTGTAGCACATTCCCCTTAGTGATTTATTCTGAACATCTGAATATCTTCTTATACTGTATGTAAGTGGTGAAGGCTGTCACTATTAACATGATATGAACTCTCTTTCTTGATCCTGATGCCCTCATGCCATAAGGGATGGTCACATACAAATTGCTCTCATGTCATTCTGCCCTTTGTCATCAGACTGCCCTTTCTCCAACTCATACCCCCTTCTCTCATGTTTCTTTCCACCCCATCCCTCCACTTGTATCTCCAACCCCTCCCTCCACTTAATATATCTCTCCATCTCATCCCTCCACCTCGTGTATCTCCACCCCATCCCTCTACTTAATGTACCTCCAACCCCTCCCTCCACTTAATATATCTCTCCATCCCATCCCTCCACCTCATGTATCTCCACCCCATCCCTCCACCTCACATAAATACAAACAAATATTAATATGTACTAAGCAAACTAAATCACTAGAGACCAGATGCTACATGCCTTCCATGCCACCTAAATACGATCCATAGTCTGTAGAACGAGAAAACTGTGGCACTGAATTCTAATAACAATAATAACAATATGTGAGGCAGCCACACAGGATTTAAGGGCTATATTTTAATGGGATTTTAGAAGGGTTTCCAATATTTTCCATGTCAGTTTATTTTTGACTTACGGAGAGAGAGAGAGAATTTTATTAATCTTCCACAAGACCTGCTATGCCATAAATACACCCCTGTTAATACCATTCCATCAGTTCTGAAGTGAGACAGACCTATGATGTCTTACAAATGGACAGTGGGTATTAGTGCAGAACTGGTGACATATGAAGGTCTGAAGCATGTAGGAAGACTGCTGGGCCTCAGGAAACGTTCAGTCAAGTCTATACCCAAGTTAGACACTTTAAAAAACTGAGGTCACTCTCATCTTAAATGTCAGGACCAACTTGCCTAGCCCAGGGCTCCTATGCTTCTCATGGGGCAGCATAGGACTGTATGATGGATGGATGGATGGATGGGAAAAATATCAGAAAACCTCCTAAGTTGATTAGAATGCAACCCTTAATGTGGACTGACTCTTCTTATAACTATTTTACATATGTACAATAACTCAAAACACAATCTTGCACTCTTGTAAGTAGCTCTCAGGTCCTGTAGGGTAACATTTTTGAGATTCACATGATTTTAATTAAGGAAAAAAAAAAATCCAAATCATTGTTTGTTCAGATCATGCTGCACTCACAAAAGCCGGCAAACCTCGTTGTAAGTACAGGATATGTTCCAAAATATTACAGTATTATTATTATTATTATTATTTATTTATTTATTTTTTAAAGGCTACTTGTAGCTAATTTCACTTGGCACTGAACTGGGGGGGGGGGGGGGAGCCAAAAAATCTTATTAGTAGGAAATAAAAGATCAATACGTAATTTTTCTATATCTTACCAAGGATTTAGAGCACAAGAATGTCAAGAAATGCAGCTATAGCACAGGAACGTAATAAAAATATGGCTTATGACGAGGCTTACCGTACTTACAAATAGTTCAGCACAAATCTAATGTTAGTTTCACTCATGTCTTCCATACAAACAATCAACATGATAAATTACTTTCCAGAAAGTAGAAATTCAACAAGCATGTTCACAACAGGAATATGCTTTTGTCAGCACAACCTATTCAGCCTGAGGATATTTCAATTCTATTCTTACTGTCTCATGATTTTGCTCAGCTAGACTTTTAAAACTGAACTAATATAAATATAGCTTTTTAATTTTTTCCTGATGATTTTCTTCTGCTTATGAGAGACTTTAAGAGGTGGAGAGGTTAAATGTGGCCTTCATGAATGCCTTGAATAAAATAGGTCATTCCTGAGTCAAATATCAACTGTGTGGAGGTAGAAAGAATAAAATATCAAAGCTGTCCTCTGGCTGAAGAGTTAAAAATAGAGTCAATATGTCTAAAGTCCACAAAAATACAGTAGTGTGGCATTTGCAGTCATCAAAAAATTACATCATATCTTCTAAAAACACAGCCAATCCCCATTCACTGTACGAACCTTATGAGTAAAATAAAATTGCTAACCTGCCAATCTTATTTTGTGCTCTTCAAGTTGTAGGGGTGAGGTTCGGCTATCATAATTCAATACATTTATGGACAGATGACCAGCCTACTTCCCTTGGTGGCTTTACATTAAAGTGAAAGAAAGAAAAAATGGAAGGCCTGTACTGTAGTTCTTTTAAATTAACTTAGCCCAAATTTCCATCCTTTTGCAGCTTATTTCACACAGCTCGGTGCCAGAAAAATAACAGTGCTACAGTTCTGCATTCTTTGCACATCACTTCTTCATGACAGACATCATATTTCACTGTTAATATCTTTCTACAGCTCAGTATTAGGATGGAAAGATAACAATTTTAGGTCACAGCTCTACATTCTTTGAACAGCACTTCTTCCTGACAAACACTATGTTTCAGTAGTTATCTTTCTACAATTCAGCGTTCAAGATGGAGAGATCACAATTTTGGGCCAAGATGAGAGTAAAAGCAGTAGCATATACCATGGCCTCAAGGCCCTACACCTCAAAGAGGAGTCAGAATGTGATTGGCTGTTAACCATTACCATTTTACTATATGGAAGTCAGACTGGAAGCAGGCATAAAAAGTGGGGTTCACCTGGGTCATTAGTCCCTTTCAGGTGGTTATATCTTTTCCATAGTAGTCTTGCTACTACCTGATAACAGTAAGAGGGACCTTTTAAATGAGGAGATTTTGAAAAGTCTAGATTATCCCCTTTCTTCCCCCCCTTAAAAAAAAAAAGGGAGGGGGCAGAAACAAGAATAAAATATTAATGTTCTCAGGCTGAAAGGGTTAATGAGCCCATGGTAAGTTCATAGAGCTACCAAAATTAAATAAAATTTTAAGACACTATTTTTATTAATCAACAAACTCAATTAACTCCTTCAGTATGTTGTAGTCTGTGGTAGTTTGCCTGCTGTACACACGCAACTTTGCCAGGCATAAGGGAAGCCTGTTTCTCTATTAGCTCTTTCAACACAATGTTATTTAGGCATTTACTTATTTGTTTATATATTTCCTCACTGCCCTACGGTGGGAAAGGAGGTCCGGATGAAGATGATGATGATATTGTTTATTTATTTAATTCATTCTGCTGCCATCTTTTCGTTGTATTTCTTGTCAGTTAAGCAGACTCTGACATCTTTGCATATTACATCATCATTATCATCATCCGGATCTCCTTTCCCACCCTAGGTCAGGGTGAGGAATACAAACGTCCAGACATATTACATCTTAACATTCTCTGGTTGGTTATGAAGGCTTATGTTTTTACTGAATAGACAAATAGTATACATGAGAGTAGTAAGGTGTGGTATGCAAAATAATTACCAAGGAAGTGACCTTGCCAACTTAGTGACAACCTCTCATTGTGAAGGAGTTCAGTGAAATCATAAGCCATCAAATCCTCCTATCCTAGCCTAAAATTAATAAGGAAACCCGCTCTGGTACATCAACCATTGCCTTGCACTCACCACACAACCTTCTCACTTTCACAAAATATACATTACCATATTCATCCACACAGTTTTGATCTTTCAGTGCATTTCAACAATTTTTGATGTCCAGCTAAAACTCCTTATATATAATGCCAATTTTAAGTCATGCTTTGAACTTTTTCATATAAAAACAGGTACTCTAGGTTTCTACTTCTAATCATTATGCAAACTAGATAATTTAACATCAGTCACACCTGAGCAGTTTATTAGTATTATTTTTAGTATGGTTTTTATATATTTATTTTTTTTAGTTTATTTTTAACTACAACTTGTCAAACTCCAGATTAAATTTTTGTACAGTTGTCACCCCCCCCCTTTTTTATAACCCGTAAATACAGAGGCAGTCCTAATTTTTGCTCATTTTTAAGTCAAGGGGTGGGTTATAAACTGTTGTGACTCTTGCCCTCTGAAATTATACAGTAAGCCCTCATCTTTTGTGATACCCAACTTTGCCGACTTGTTATCTCGTTTTTTCTGCAGGTGCATAAACCATCCCAAAACACAGTACAGGAGAGATGCTGTGTAGCCTTTAAAGTACAAGGAGAATATGCTTTTACAATTTTATCAGATTTAAGTTCTATATTGGCTCAGCTCCTTAACCTGTTGCTTCAAAAACTCACATATCTACACATGACCACCCTGTACAGTATAATCACTGAGCACTCTGTTTGTTGGATCACTTAGACACAAACACACATAAAACCAGGGGGGACAGTGCTGCTGTTTTTTGCAATGAGATTAGTGCTCTTTACATTTACAGATTGCATATTTTCCTTGCTGTTATGTTTATTTCACACAAATATGATACAGATGATCCTTGACTGACAGACTCATACCCATATTCGCATTTTCTCATTCTCGGCTCATCTGTATAGAAATAAATTTAACCATCAGATGTTCAATTAGCTGGGTGGGAGAAAGGGAGTGTTGAAATGAGTCATATGGGCAACATCTCAAAAACATTCTTGGATCCACTACTGAAACAAATACACACATACATACAAAATCATCATCTTGACCCTTTTCCCACTAAAAGATGAGGTGAGATAGAAAGGAGAAAACACAAAAATGGGACAGCTATCAACAGCATACCAATGAAATGTGCAAGACAATCAAACATACATTCATATACAATATACACATGCAAGCAGGGACATAAATGCTCAAGATGCACATGTATATAGAACTTTCACAAACAGAAATACAGCATATACATGCACACAGATACACATACATTCATACACATAAATATTTAAAATCCTTTCACACATACCTGCCCAAATGCACAAATACACACACAAACACATACACTTCGGCTAATGTACAAAAAAAAAGAGGGGGGGAACCAATATCAGTGAGCATAAATTTGGTCATCAAGCACAGACACACAGGGCTGTATTATTTAGAAGGCTTTGTAGCACCCCTTCCTTGCTATTCTCTTTTCACTGTAACTTGGACTAAAATTGTTCTTTCATAATTCTGAGTGCTGAGTTGTACGGTAACAGTAGATTAACACTAAAATATGATGCTAGTCTTGAAGAAGTGCTGTGCAGAGGACATAGAGTCATAGCATTTTCTGCCACGAAGCTATGTGAAATAAGCTGCAAAAGAATGAAAATCTAGGCCAAGCTAATGTGAAGAGTATAGTTTTATTTCTGTATTTGGCTTGTTGGATGCTGAGACAGATGCCCTTATGTGGTGGCACTGATATAATCCATTAGGATAAAGGGGTTAATATCAGTATCCAGACCTTTATCCCCACTAAAAGATGTCATTCTTTTTTATTTTAGTCTGTTCATCAGCACGATTATCATTATCCCCATTATAAGGTGGGTTGATATTCTCTTTTATTTTATTATTCCTCAGTACTATGCAAATATTACAAAATTCAGTAAGCTATGATATCAAATGCTAAAGAACATTATGAATTTTTGAAGTGCTGAGATGTCTCCAAAGCCTACAAGAATACAGCCCTCATGATTCACACATGACAAAATGGACTGACACTGAATTTTTAAGGGTTAAGTTTAGCTTTCCTGGTTTTCAGTAGTACAGTAAAATAAATTGATTAAAAAGTGAGTTAGCCACCTTAAGATTGGCAAACTACTGAGCCCAACACAGTCAGACCTTCATTCACCCCTTCAGTTGGTTGGTGTCTTTCTCTTTCATCCCTGATATCACCAGAGTATTAGGGAAGATCTCCTAGAGTTTTTTTTTTTTCTTAATAGTCTGGAAGTCCTTCCACTGAAGTAAACAAACCATCTCTGTGTGGTGATGTGATTATTATTTTATTTTTTGGAACTGCTAGTTAAATGTTTTTCAGCTTGGAAGACTGAGGCCCCTAAGATTATAAATGTTAGATCTCCAGTAGCCTCATCTGTAGGTTTCATTTCACGTATCAAGCCTCCAGCATGCTGCTTGATGCCCACCAGTTGTAATTTTTTTTTTTCCAACTTTACTGAATTAAGGAGTACTGAATTTACAAGAATCCTTGTACTGACAGAGTTATGATGAAGGACTGATTGGTAAGGCTGCATAAAGTCCGAACCACTCATAGGAACCCTTCATTTTCCATAAAACTTACAATACAGTATGTTGAAATTCAAAAAAAAAAAAAAACATACCTCTACACAACATTACTTGTATAAGATACATTCTTCATTTCTCAGTCATGCAAAATTCCACACTTTCATTAGCATAATTTTTCTAATTTGTACAACAATTTTAATTTAGGTTCAAAACACTCGCCACCACACTAATCAGTTCAATTATTCCTCGTTTTTGGCCGTTTTGACTTTACTGGTTCAGGTTATTCAGTGATGAGTAAACCATAACAAAATACACCACTTTAAGATGTAATCTGAGATCATCACCACCACCACCAACCAGACTGCCTTTCTGGCCCCAAGGTAGTTAAATCATCTGAAAATATACTTTAAACAAGACGATTCAGATGTCTGGTGACGTTTGGGGGCATTAGCTACATAGGTAATCGCATAGTTAAATTAAGGCTAGTGGAGTCCTTTGGAAGAGTTTTTCATTATTTGCCGATCTTCGTTGTTAACATTTATTTATTAAAACCCGTGAAAAATGAGGGATCACTGTACCACTGTATTTTTCGCTCAATTTTCTAAAACCCCTTTCCTGGTCCTTGTGGTTCGTCACAACCAAACAGCGGTACATAACCTCTTTATTGTGACAGCCTTTACTTTTATTCTTATACCCATGACATAATTTTATTCAGCTTGGGAGAAATTTCACAGTGAAGGGGATTATTTCTCACCCCTTCAGAGCTGAATAAAATCATTTGGTGGGAAGAAAAATTAAGACATACAAGACTGCAGCATATGAAAGAGTTTAACAGTATAACAAAACCATTTAATAACCTCAATGTCTTATCATCTACATTATCACCACATATTGCAATCAACATTTTACTCTCCTGCTATCAGATCTTATCAGTACAAATCACTACACTTGATACTTTTTATGTACATCATCCTTGGTCACCATATAATTTTTTTCTTATCAATACAAAACAGCAGTTTATTCAGGTGCACCTTCCATTATTCAGTTTATTATAATTGTCCCCATGACATTAACAGTGTAAATTACAACACTTCCACATGTGCACCTTCCATGAGCACACACACACACACACACACACACACACACACACACACACACACACACACACACACACACACACACCCNTCTATCTATCTATCTATCTATTGCCAGACGCCTCAATCCCGAACGGGGTGGCCACAAACAAATCGCCTCCATGTCACTCTGTCCCCTGCCATTTCACTACCACGCTCCCAACTCACACCCCCCTCTCTCATATACCTCTCCACTCCATCCCTCCATCTCATCCTCGGCCTCCCCCTCCCTCTCGCCCCCTCCACCTCACTCACATACACTCTCCTCGTCAATCTTTCACTCTCCATCCTCTCCACATGCCCAAACCACCTTAACGTGTTTCTCCTAACGCTTCCCATCACGTCCTCAACCACACCACAACGCTCCTTCACTTCCTCATTTGTTAGTCTGTCTCTCCATGTGACTCCACATGCTCCTCTCAAATAACTCATTTCCACTGCTCTCACTCTTGACTTCTGTCCTTCCAACAGGGTCCAAGCTTCACTTCCATATGTCAGAGTTGGTATCACAATACTGTCATGTAACAACTTTTTCACTTCCATGCTCACCTCCCTGTTTCTTATCACTGCTTTCAACGAACCAGCAACCTTCCTTCCCTGCTGTACCCTTTCGAGCACTTCACCCTCCAGACTACCATCCTTACTCATCACACTGCCCAAGTACTTAAATTCACTCACATTCTCCATTTCCTTCCCATCCAATCTCACTGTACACTCACTGGCTTCACTTCTCTCGAAGACCATCACTTTACTCTTCCCCACATTCACCTTTAGATTCCGTTTCTTACACACTCTCCCAAACTCATCTACCAAGCCTTGCAGCTCCCCTTCGTCTTCACTCAACAACACAGTATCATCTGCAAACAACAGTACAGGTAGTTTCCAAACACTGCCCTCTCTCACTAGGGCCGCTCCAACATCCACTGCCCGACCTTGTATCTCTTTTATAACCCCATCCATATACAGATTGAACAACCATGGAGACATGACACATCCTTGTTTCAATCCAACCTTCAAATGGAAAGATTCACTCAGTTTGCCATCCACACGCACTGCAGCCTTAGCACCCTCATACATACTCTTCACTGCCTTCAACAACTTCCCATCCACTCCATATATTCTTAATACCTTCCACAAACCTTGTCTATCCACCCTGTCATATGCTTTCTCCAGATCCATGAAGGCTGCATACAACTTCTTGCCCTTCTCTAGAAACTTTTCCACTACGGATCTAAGAATGAATATCTGGTCTACACAACCTCTTCCCTTCCTAAAACCTCCTTGTTCTTCTCCAACTAATTCCTCAGTAATTTCCCTAACTCTGTCAATAAGTATCCTACCATATATTTTTCCTATTACACTGAGAAGGCAAATGCCCCTATGATTACCACACACTGCTTTTTCCCCTTTTCCTTTGTACAGAGGAATAATTATACCTGACTTCCAATCCTCCGGGACTCTACCCTCCTCCCAAGCCAATCTGCACACCTTCCACATCCATTCTATTACTATCTCTCCCCCATGCTTCAGCATTTCACCACACACTCCATCAATTCCTGGGGCTTTCCCCATTTTAACTTTCTTCATTGCTTCCACCACTTCCATCCTGGTGATTTCTTCCTCTCTTCTCACAACCCTCCTTCTCCCTGCCATTCCCCAGCCACTTATACTTGCATTACTTTCATTCTCTATGTTCAACAGTTCATTGAAGTGTTCTCTCCATCTGTTTACTTTTTCTCCCTTCTCCACTAGTAATCTACCATTTTTATCTTTCACACCCCCACTGACTTCGTTGGCACCCTGTCTAGCTCTCGTTACCTCCTTCCAGAACATTTTCTTACATTCCCTCCACTTTGCACTCAAATTCCTTCCAAATTCCTCATCCACTCTCTTCTTACTCTCTCTTACTAATCTTTTCACCTCTCTCCTCCTCACTACATATAACTCTCTCGTCCGTCTCTCAGCTTCTTCGTTGCCCATGTTCCTCATGCACTCATTATATGCTTTCTTCTTTTGTGTCACAGCCTCTCTCACCTCTTCAGTCCACCATGCTGTTCCCTGAACCCCCTTTCGTCTTCTCTTCACCCCACACACCACCTCACATGCTGCACAGATTTCTTCTGTGAATACCTTGCACACACCCTCCACGTCCCCCATCTGCTCCAATCTATATTTACCCAATCGCTCCTCCACTTCCCATCTATATTCAGCCTTTATTCCATCCTCTTGTAACTTTTCTACCCTCCTTGTAAGAAATACTTCCTCCTGTCTTTCCCTTCTTCTCTTCCTCTATCTTGTTTGGATTCTGATTCTGGCCACCACCAAGTGGTGGTCAGAAAGTCCACTCCCCCAACCTCTATATACTCTTGCATCCATTATACATCTTCTCATCCTTTCATCCACACACACATAGTCAATCATTGCCTTCCGTTCATTCATTCCCCCGTCCTCTCTTCTCACCACTCGCCATGTATACCTATGGATCATTTTGTGCCTGAAGAGGGTATTAGATAACACCAACCCCCTCCCAGCACAGATGTCCACTAAAGCACTGCCATCCTCATCCATCTCTGCAGGCACACCCCACTCACCAACCACTCCATCCACCTTCTCATTCCCTACTTTTCCATTCATATCTCCAATCAGAAACACTCCTCATTGCATATAAATATTTCATGTAATGCCTTCCATATTTCTCATTCCTCACTGATCACCAAAAAGTATCCTTTCTTCTAACACTACTGTATTTTGTTATGTGCTTTATACGGGTATCACATATAAGTAATTCACATAACATCTTCCATATTTTTCACTCAATCCTGAACAGTGTCTTTTTCATACTCTTTTGTTGTGTGCTTCATACTGCAATCAGATAAAAATATTTCATAAAACACTTTCAATATTTCGTATTTCTTACCAAACATCAGAGTAACCTTCCATCTGTAACTGTTTTGTTGTGTGCTTCATATTGCCATTACAAACATACTTTACAACAACTTCCATATTCCTCATCCTTCCCCTGAGCATCTTTCCATCCCTCTCAGGCTCTTCTGTTGTCAACTTACATTACCATCACATAAAAATATTTCATGTAGCAACTTCCACACTTGTCACATCATCCCAAATATCAGTTTCCTTCCCTCTCATACTCCATTACTGTATGCTTGCCATTACCTAAAAATACTCGTATTTCATGCAACACTTTCAGTCACCACCACCAGTTGGGAACTTTTGATCCTGACTGCGCAGTTACTGATTTCAATTCATGCTCATTAAAAACCATTGTACAAGTCACTCAATTTGTAAGTAAGCAAGTTCAAAATAATTACAAATGCTCCCCATCCAAAGATTTTCTTTAATAAAAATAAAACTTAGGTTGTGTTCTCATGAGCTTAAGAGACTTGCTCGCACTTCTTCCTTAGCCTTTTTGTTTTCCCTGTTATGCTCAGTTTTTCTCTTGTATTGGGATCCTTTTAATATCACCATAGACTATTTGAACAACACACAAGAGAATAGCCCCCTCATAGAAGGGACAGTTTGTTTTTATAATCCAGCTTACGGCAGAGGATCATAATCAACTGATAGCAAGTCCTATGAGCCTGAGAAAGGGAATGTGCCGTAGAAATACCATAAGTAAACTTTCGAGGAAGAGGTGCTAGGGAGCCCCTTTAACTAGTGAGAAAACAGGCCACAGCCTCCCATTGCCCCCTATGAGAAACATCCCTGGAGTTGCTTCACCACCTGGGCATCGAGTGCACACAGGTCGAAGTTGAAATGCGCTTGTGTGAGTTGAAAGCTGCTGTGTTCCGCTATGATATCCACCACCTGCTGTATCTGCTGCCGATCCACTGTGGTCATTATCTTGTGCTGCAGCTCAACCAGTTCCTGCAGGTACTCTGGCGTGAACCTGGAACTGGGGTCGTCTGGTTTCTCCTGCTTGATCTCCTGCTTTGGCGTTTTGAGTGGTGCATCCTTGTTCGAATTTGTGGTGTTGTTGGTTGTGGTGGTATTTGCTGGGGTGGCTGATGGGGTTGTGGTTTGTGGGGACTGGGGTTGCTTGCGCTTCTTCCGCTCACGATGTTTGCGTACTGGCGGTTCCTTCTTCACCGCTGCAGAACTCCGTGGGGCTGGAATCTCCTTGTCATCCTCATCTTCACTTGATGAAAGAGGTTCCTTGGTGGAACGTGGGGCAGAATCCGGAAGGGAACGTGAAATTGTGGCCTTAGTTGGTGCTTTAGTCTCCCCTGTTCCGCCCTGCTCCTCACTTTCACTAGAGGAGTTGCTTATGTCCCTCATCATGATGCTTAGGGGGTGGTCAGAGCCCCGGGAGTCCTGGTTTGTGGCAGGGCGAGCCTGCGTTGGGGCAGGGGTTGGGCGAGTCTCACATCCACTTCCACTGGAGGACGAGGTGACCGAGTGTGTGGGGGAGCATGAAGGGGAGCGAGACCGAGAGAGGGATGGGGCGGGTGAGGACGATCTAGACCGGCTCGACCTGGAGGGTGACCTGGAGGGTGATGGGGATTTTGAGGGGGAGCGGGACTTTGAGGGGGACCTGGTGGACCGGGAACTGGACCTCCCTGATCCACAGCTGGACCGTGACCTTGATCTGGACCGTGATCTTGAGTGTGACCTCGATCTGGACCGTGATCTGGACCTCGATCTTGACCTTGATCGGGCAGGGGAACGAGACCTGGACTGGGATCTGGACCTGGACCTTGACCTGGACCTGGAGTGAGACCTAGACCTTGACCTTGAATGTGAGGGTGACCTTGGGCTGTGGGACCTACTCGAGGACCTAGAGTGAGCTGGGGAGGGGGACCTGGAGGGTGATGGTGAAGGTGAGAGTGAGGGGCTGTGCGAGGATGACTTTGAGGATGAGCGGGACCTTGAAGGGGCCTTGGGCGGGGCAGGTGGTGGTGGTGGTGGTGGTGGTGGTGGGGCTGGGGCTGGGGGCTTTTCTTTGACCTTTTTGACCTGGGGTTGTGGTGGTGGTGGGGGTTCCTGTTTCGCCAAGCTCTCCTTCCCTGGCTTCTTTGCCCCTTTGCCTCGCTCCCTTGCCCCATCCCGCTCCTCCGGCTTGACTGGGGGTGGGGGGCGTTCCTCCCGTGGGGCTGCTGGGGCAGGCATCTTTGGGGGAGGCTCAGGTTTGGGTTTCTCCGGCTGTTTCTCTGTTTCCTCTTTTTCCCTCCTCTTTTCCTTTTTCTCCTTTTTCTTCTCTTTCTTCTTTTTCTCCTTTGTTTCATCCGGGGGCTTGTCCAAGGCTTTTGGACCCCCCTCGGCTGACCCTGAACCCTCCCCTTCCTTCCTCCTTTTGCTCCCTGGGTCCGATTTTATACTTGTGGCTGGGGATGCGGCAGGGGGAGGGGGAAGGGAGGGTGGGGGTGGTGCAGGAGGAGGCGGGGGATTGGGTCTCTTGCTACTACTGGTACTACTACTATTACTACTATTATTTGTTCCTCCAGTCCCTCCTCCTCCAGTTCCCTCCTTCTCCCTCTGGTGTTTCTTTCCCTCCTTCTCCTTCTCTTTGCTCTCCTTCCGGTGCTTTTCACGGTCCCTGTCCTTGTCCTTCTTGTGCTTTTCCTTGTGTCCCTTGTCTTTCGATTTGTCCCTCTTCTCTTCCTTGTTCTCACTTGGTGGAGGAAGAGCAGAGGAGGAAGACAAGGAAGATGGCTTCTCACTCCTGCTTTTCTCCTTCGCCTTCTTATCCCCGATACTCTTGGAGGAGGAAGAGGAAGTGGGAGCAGTAGAAGAAGCAGCTGGAGCTGTGACTTTTTCCTTATGCTTCTCCTGTGTTTTCTCTCCCCCTTCCTTCTTCTCTTTCTCCTTCACCTGCTTCTCCTTACTGGTCTTCTTCTGCTCTCCACCCTTCTTGATCGGTTCACCAAACAGCGCAGAGAACTGGTCCGATACCTTGGATTCTGCCTTGGCTTTTGGCTCCTGGAAGGGGGAACTTGGGTAAACATCGCAATTGGGAAGTTCTTAATGTACGTGGAGAGAACACAGACTGTGATTGATGTACTTGTTTAACTTTGAGTTGTAACAATACATAGACTTAGAACATGATACTAATCACAACCATTTTTATGAAAAGGATGTACAGCTGTGTAAAATCAGCTATACAAGGTTGGAGGACTGAATAGGTTAAAATGTTCCTGTTGTTATCCCAGATTTATGCTAACATGAACCCAGTAGACTGCAGTTATCTGGCTGCTTCAAACGGCCAGTCCCAGAGATGTCTTGAGGAGAATTGTCTGTGTTGTGAGTTGGTGCATAGTGGATTTTTTGTGAGTTGTGTTTTGTGTTGTTATGGAAGCAGGGAAAGGTGATGACCACGTTGTACTCTGGCTCGGTGGATTTGTGTCTCTCTGGATAAGGTAGTTTCTGTGGGATGAATGTCTTAAGGAGGTTCATGAAAGATGCTATGCTGTTTGGCTTGAAGGTTTTGAGTGGCTCTGGTGGCAGTGCATTGTCTCTGTAGCAGGGAAGCGTGAGGGCCATATCGTACTCTTCTATCAAATAATAAGTCTAAAGAAATAACCAAGCCCCAAATCCACAATATATCTGTCTCTTACACTTGTATCGCTTTCCTGAACTTAACTCTCTCTCACATCTGACCTTGGCTGGCTGGTGTTTGTGCTTCTTGGCGGGGTCATCAGGGCGGGGTGGGGCACCATGGGGTTTGATCTTGGCCCCGCTGGAGGGCCGAGACACTGCTACCTTGTCCCCTACACCACTCTCGTCCTGCCCCATCACAACCACCTGCCGAGATAAACATAAGCTACCCTCCACCTTATATTTCCATCTTCCCCTTATCTCTCTACCTTTTATTCTCATCTCTCATCTTTCCTACTTTTGTTTTCCCTACCTGTCTCTCTCTCTCTCTCTCAACTTTTCATTAATATACTCTTTCACATTCCCCCACCATTACCTACTACTCTCTCCATCTTCTTCTATTTTTTCCCTTGTATTTTTGTCTTATCTTTCTTACTATTCCTTCTACCTTAACTCTCCCATCTTGACCCCCCCTCCCTGTCTATGATACTTGTATTTTCCACAAATTTTCTTCACTTTCTCATTTCTCTTTTCCAATTCTTCCTCATCTCCTGCTCCCCCCTCTCCCTCACCCTCCCAACCTCCACTCACCCCTCCACCTTGTAGCAGCAGCCTCTTGAACTCATCTGAGGGTTTGAGGAAGGTGAGCTTTTCATGTCGTTTGGGGTTGATCGGTGGGCATTCCACATGCTGAAGGTAAAGGTCATACACAAACCTGCAGAAAGTGGATAGAAAAGTCAGTGTTTAAAGAGTAGAAATGCACTTGGAAGAAACAGCCATTTCATAGACAGGGCAAACACTGGTTGTAAACTTGCAGAAATTGGATAGGTTATTGATGGCATAAATGAATCATACATCAAAGGGAAAACTTTTTGTACTGAAAGCAATTATGAATGTAAATCTCTCCAAAGGTGAAATTATCATCATCATCCTGATCTCTCTTCCCATACAAGGATGGGGTGAGGTATGGTCCAGAGAGGATGAAAAAACCTGATTGAGGGAGAACTATGAACAGTATGCGAAACTAAACAGGCTACACATTCATTCCCCCACCATTCAAGCCTCCAGAATCTAAAATTCACCCCACAGGCATACTATGATCTAGCATGGAGGAAAAAAAAGTGCTTAGACTGAAGGAATAAATGGAATGAAAAATATGTAAAATGATGGCAGGGTGACATGGAAGCTGCATGTTTCTGGCTGGCCCTGGAATCAAGGCATCTGGCTATAGCTATACTGTACAGTAAACTCTCAATTATCCATTGTCACAATATCCGCCACTGTTGGCTGGGCATCATTAATAACATCCGGTGAAATTATGCAATATCCAGTGCAGAAACGGGACGTAACTGGCGGTTCTGTGCAATATCCGGCATTGAGGTGTATCAACGGTAGCCAACCAGCACTGTATTACAGTACTGTATTGTATCATTAATTTATTCTATTTTAAGCTTAATTTTCATCTTTTACTCACGGGAAAGCTCTTAGGATAGAGGTTTGAGATGGATAGTAACGCAGTATCCAGCTTGACGCCAAATACTGAGTCAATGGCAGGTACTATGCGATATCCGGCATTTTACTTTAACCTGTGCTGGGATTGGCTAAAGTACACCAGATAATTGAGAGTTTACTGTACATGGATAAAACTAACTGTGTCTTGCGTGTGTCACTGGGGTTGTTGGTCTTGAAGTAGATCTCGATGGGAAGGTTGAAGCTGCCATAACCTTTCTCACTCACTCGGTAGGGCGGAGATTTCACCACTGCAAGTAAGAAAAAGTTTGGTCTTTGACTTGGACTCTTTTAAAAACAGTATCAGTTTCACCATCAGCCTAACTCAATTTTCCAAAACTGTATGGATGATGATTATTATTAGCAGTAGTGCTGTAGAAATAGTAGTACCTAATACAGAACTTAGGGCTGGGTTGGAAGAGTACAAGTACTGTACCATAGATTACCAAGAAGCTCTATAACAAATGCTGTAATGAAAGAGTCACAAAGCAGAGACAAATAAGAGAACAGAGAAAGGAAAAAGAGAGTGGAGAAAATGGAAGAGGAGGAGGAAAGAATAGAAAAAAGGAGAGGAGAGGTGAGGAGAAAGGGAAAAGAAAATGAGTGGAGAGGAGGGATACTGGCAGGAAGAGAAGAAGAGAGGAATGAGTTGAGAAGAAAAGAAATGAAAAAAATCTTACTTCCCCCTCCAGCACTCACCTCTTTTAGGCTTGGTGAAACTCTTATGTAGTGTAAAGACCACCTTCTCGATGAACGTATCAATCCGTGCCCCATTTATCCCCTGCACATACACCTCCCAGTCATGTGTAAACACCTCATTGGCCCTTTGTTGCCGCACTGTCGCTCGGTGACCCATTTCCAGGCTCACCACCACACTCTGCTACAAAGAAAAGGTTGTAAATCTCTATCTGTTGACTCTCTTTGGTCATTCACTGTCTTATGGTCAGGGCAACTCTTAGTATTTTATTGCTGCAAATATATTCAGCTGAGAAAAGGGTTTAACTGAATGTCTCGACTCTCCATAAGTCATATTCTGGCTTATGGTCAGGGCATCTCCAGTATTCTCTTCTTGCTACTTTATTCTGCTCAATAATTATAGGAACAAGACAGTATTAATAGTCATCATTAACCATTCAAACACTGGAAAATTTTAGTGCTGTACAGTATTCTGCTCCAGTTAACATATAAGCCTGAGTGTCAATAGGTGGTGGCGACCATCATCCACTCACTTGATGTAGTGCTGCCTACTTTTTCCTTAGTCTTTATCATGCTTTTTCTGTGCCTGCCCTCCTCTCTTCCTATTTCTCCCATCTTTCCTGTCACTTCTTACTGCTTTTCTTTCCTTTACAGGTGGCTTTACATTGAGTGACAAGCCAAATGGTTTCCTGTAAGCCAAGAAACCATTTACAACGCTGGGTGGTAACCATATAACCAAACCATACGTGCTCCCTACGTGTCAACAAGTGGGTTGGTGGAGGGTTAGTGTCCCTCCCTGTAAAACAAATAACTCAAAGTCAAATGGCCACCCCTTACGGGATCATGGCGTCTGGCAATAGATAGATAGATTAACTCTCTCACAGCCAGAATAACTCTTGAAATTCTTATTCCAACTGGCACCACATGATTTCATTCATGAAAGTGAATCACAGGATCCTGGACATCAAGGCAGTCTGTTTAGGTAGGATTAGATTTATTAATACTCTTAAAATTTCAATCTTTCTGCACTTTTTATAATTAGACTGGATGGTGATTTAAAGCTTATTAGCTTAAGCCAAACATTAATGGACTGGATTTGTAAATTACAGTTATCTGGATCAGTCTAAGAAGAAAATACTATACAAAACAGTACATTAATCTTAAAATAGGTCTCTGCTTAGTGCCATTCTCACAGGTAACCTAGGGGGAGATTTAGAAATTATTTATGAACCTAGACCTGAAACTTATGATGTGAACCTGTATTATATGTTATCTAAGCCAAACTACCAAGAAAATACCTTAAAAAAGTAAAATAATCATGAAATAGCCCACCCCTTCCACCAGTAGTATCACACTTGGCAAGAGTATGATTTGGGGGTTAATTAATATGCCTAGGCCCAAAAACTGTGGCATCTACCAGTATGATACATGAATCTAGGCAACATTATGGAGAAAATTGAATAAAAATAGTAAAATCTCAGATTAGGCCACCCTTCCTAACACCGGTCTCACAGTTAATACAGATGGTGTTTCAAGGTTTATGTATAAGCTTAGGCCCATAATTAGTTGCGTCGATGATCATGCAGTTACCTTGGCAGACATGGTTGATACAGGTTAGGTCAGAGGGCATCAACCGATAACCTCGCTTGACCTCTCATTACATCTTGGCCATGCAGCTCCCAAACTGTTATCCCCTTGTTAACCTGGCCCTTGTTGCGTCCTCCGGGTTTCACAGTCGTTCCCTGGGCAGGATTTGGTCAAGGCATGCGTATGTACACAGGCAAAGTGGTATTTCGGTGAGACTGGGTCGAGATCGATCCTGTGGCGGCCGTCCACTGGCATCGGTGGGGTTTTCTATTTCCCTTTTCTGTTTTGTCTGTCGGATTGGAATTGTTTTATTAGCTTGGTAATATGCAACATTGTCTTGTAGAAATAATTAATTATATTAGTAATTTGTAACTTATCACTTACGAATAGCTGTAATATACGAGAAATTATGTGAAATTGTGATAAATTATCGCATATGTATATACTTTGAAAGAGAGCTGTTGTGACTTTATCTCAGGAGTTAGTAATATATTTCTTAAGGCATTTTTATATAATATATGGATTACAAATTATTAGCAGTCAATCTAAATAAGTATGCCAATATTTATTGATATTGATTTTGTATATAGATGAAATTGTTTTACAAAATCTTGAAATACTACTCAATACACAACCTGTAGGTATTGTGCGAAGTGTAAACACGGAACTGCGTAAATACTGGATGTTCGTAGGTAAGAAATTTTCACCTTCTCTTGGTATGTCAGAACTAAATATGGAGATAAGTGATGGTACTGTAATATAGTTTTCCTTTATGCAATGGGGTTGTATGAATCAAATTAGTATGATAGAAATAATAAGTATAGGCTCTGACGACTACATGCAAGGATGGATATAAAAACTTTCTAGGTAGTTTGTCAACATCAAGGTTACTTGACGGGATTGGGTTGAAGGGATTTGATAGGCACATGTCATATGGGTAATATCTGTTGCACTTGTTTTGTATATATAGACAGCCTTATCAACGTTATAGGAAGAGGTAAAAGTATGTATTAATGGGATAAGTAACTTTCACAAGCTTTTTAATAGTGTAAGTAAATAATGGGTACCGGGTATATAAAGTTACTGGTTTAACTTTTCAGACCTGATGTACGTCATGTAGCTGTTTTAATTGATAATTATGCTTAAGTTTGGCCTGTGTGGTTGTTTTCATCTGATAGAACTGGGCCACTCCCACAATTAAATTACTAAGTAGTTTGAAGTTTGAACCTTAGTTATCAGGTAGGAATGAGTCTTCTTGGTTACCAGTTAAACTTCCAGTCTGGCCACACTTGACAAACAACTGAGCTATAAGGGGTTTGGAATGTTTGTCAGGTTAAATGCACTCAATATCCTTCATTTACCTTAGGAGTGGATCGGTGTTTATGTCAGCATTTTACAAATCCTTAAATACTGTATTGTTGTAGGTATAATGTCAGGCAGCAGTGAGGGTGCGGCCATTCAGGTGCTGACTCGTGCTGTGCAGCTGGATGAGGAGAAGAAGTTTGCAGAGGCTTTGGCGTGTTATGAGCAAGGCATCAGGCTACTCCTTCAGGCAGCAAAAGGTGTGACCAACAGACACTAATTGTATTATTCCAAGGGCATGAAGGTGTAAGGAAGACCCTAATTTTTTATGGTCATTTATTAAGGTGAGGAAAGGATGATGATGATGTAAGATTTTTAGGAGATTGGTCATATATCTGTAAATAACATCCATGAGTTGATATACACAGCTGCATAACACTCATTATATAAAGTTGATATATACTCACATAACCAGAAGTTTGCAGTTTGATTGCACTGATACTATAAATCCTGCAACCTGAGAATGCCTTTTGTACAGTATGGTACAGTATTTATTTTAAAAGTCACGTATAAAGAGACAACACAGAAATTGGTATGGATACAGTCATCTGTAGGTTAGAACACAGCACCCAAAATGATTACAAACTTTCTCATAATTTATTTGAAAATCTATCTATTGCCAGATGCCATAATCCTGTAAAGGGTGGCCATTTGACTTTGAGTTATTTGTTTTACGGGGAGGGGCTCTAACCTTCCACCAACCCACTTGTTGACACATAGGGAGCATGTATGGTTTGATTATATGGTTACTACCCAGCGTTGTAAATGGTTTCTTGGCTTACGGGAAACCATTTGGCTTGTCACTCAATGTAATGCCACTTTAAAGGGAAAAAAAGCAATAAGAAGTGACAGGAAAGATGGAAGAAATAGGAAGTGAAGAGGGCAAGCAGAGGAAAAGAATGATAAAGGCTAAGGAAGAAGTATGCAGCACTACATCAAGTGAGTGGATGATGGTCGCCACCACCTACCACTATAATACAGTATAGTAGCTTGCTCACAAATTATTAGAATACTGTATAGTAACTCTCTTAATTTATTAGAGTATAAGAGCATCCTCATAGTTTATCAGAATACAGCAACTTATTTATTGTCTGTCTTTCTGTCTATCCATCTATGGCCAGATGCCTTAAGTGCATGAAGGGTGGCCACAAACAAAATACAGTACCTCCATATCACCCTTATTTACAACTCATTAGGTTTTATTAGCATACTTAAAGTTGATTCAAATCCACTCACTCCCATTATCCAGACACAAAGGATGAGACAAAGCGTAAGCACTTCCACAGGAAGATGGAGGAGTACTTGAGTCGTGCTGAGGCCATGAAGGAAGCAGCTGCCAAGCAGAAAACACTCGGACAAACGCACAAGCAGGTTGGTTGATTGATATATTAAGGGTGAGAGTGGCGTTCTGTTTTGTTCTTGTTTGGGAGTGTTCCTGTATAGTAGAGAAATGACCTGTTGTTAATTTATCATGAGGCTCCAGAGATAGAAGTGTAGTAGTAGCAGTTGTAGTCGTAACGCCAAGGCTCATCAGAACATGATTCTGGTGAAATGCAGGCTGTAGTTGTCTCCCTCCTGCAGCTCACCATCCTCCCCTTGTGGGATAGGTAAGGAGCTGGGGAACATCAGCAAAACCAGGCATTGGAGCAGCTTGATTATATCTGTGCCACCAAATGAAGGTGTCCCGCACCAGATAGATGTGTTGTTTCTACTGCTGCTCTTGCTTAACCCCAGTCTGTCTGGTCAAGCAGACCTGTCGACAACAGGTAAGCAACTTCTTCAGTGGGTCATCCAACATGTACAATATAATACAGCACTGTACAATATAGGGAAGGTCAAGGGTGTGTCCCAAAGCATCTTAGCTTTTTCAGGAGAGTGGATAACACAAGTTGGGAGATTCTTTCAGAACAGATTTATAAGTAACAGCAAATGCTGAAAAAGTATGCCTTCACGTGGTGGCACTGCTATAACTACTGCTTGGTTATACAAAGGTAACTCAACTCTCTCCCAATTCCCTGAAAAGAAGGATGGTAGAGTGTTAAGACAAAAGCATCTCGAGTCTGCAGTCCACTGAGGTTTAAGTACAGTATACTGTAATGGCATTGGCTGTTATTGCTGTTTATTTACTTTTTGTTATACTCTTCTATGTTTGTTGTTCATGTCTGCCAGTACAGTATACTGTAATGGCATTGGCTGTTATTGCTGTTTATTTACTTTTTGTTATACTCTTCTATGTTTGTTGTTCATGTCTGCCAGTTCAGTATACTGTAATGGCATTGGCTGTTTATTTACTTTTTGTTATACTCTTCTATGTTTGTTGTTCATGTCTGCCAGATCCACATAGAAGCAGGGGCAACAGGGTACGGGTATGATAGTGTGTTTGGTGATCTGGTAGACAAGACGCTCTCAGCAGTGGTGGTGGAGGACGCATATATACGCTCCACACATCAGGTGGGTCTGGTGACACAGAATGCAGACACAGTGAAGTTATACTTTCATTGAATGCCGGTACCAGTTTACTGTAGATATATGTTTTGTCGTTTTATAGCATGAAAATAGTAAACATAAAATTTTATTCTGACCATTCACAAGTTAATACTGTTTCTAAAAAAATGGAATCTTTGTAGAGTATTGAGGACCATCTTACTGTACTTAGTTATTTAATTATCTTGGTTATTTAATTGCCCAAAGATGCCCTGCAGCTTTCAAGAAACTAACTGTGGCTCAGCAGCACTCCCATAGATCACTCATTGATTTTATGTTATTAATTATTTTTGTCAGATGAAATTTATTTTCTGATACCATACTGCATAATCTTGCTGTTTACAGATGTTTTTACGTACCTTAGGAACTAAATGGACAGTCAGAATGAAGGATTATTTTTCTGTTTTATTCTTGCTGAACAAAAGCAGATATACTTGTACTGAAGGGGTTAACTCCTGTGATTCTTTTTCAGTGTTATATTCTTCTGAGCTAAAAGACATAATCAGATTGAAGAGGTTAACACTTGATTTTTTTTTTTTTTTCAGTTTTAATCTTGCTTATGTACTACATCCGCAGGTGTACAATTTCCTGCAGTTCTGTGAGTTTCTAGTGCACCATGCGATGTGTCTGCGATCCATTACACTCAAGACCACGAAGGACCCAGCCGATCACAAGTAATACAGTAGTAGCATCGTTTTATTTATTGTTGTTGTTGGTCATCCATTTTAATTTGGCAGTTTTTTTCGTTTTGTAGCTTAGTTTGAGTTCAGTAGCAAAATACAACAAAACTAAGGCTCTACATCCTTTCCAAAGCACTTCTTTGTGACTGGTGCTATTTCCTAGTACTATATTAATCTCTTGTTACAGTGTAGCATTCAAGGTGGTTATTTTTGAACTTCAACATTACAGCAGGCTTTGTCGTTTCATGTTGAACGAAGTGAAGAACTGTGAATGTCCTTGGCACACATATTGAGTACTTCCTCCATATTGTATCCTACTTCTTCCTCACATTTGATCTCAAGTTTATGGAGATTTTGTTCTTTATCTTGTTTTCTACCTTGTTTTTTCTCCTTTGCAGCATTCCTCCAATTTTTCCCCCCCTCACCTCTTCTCACAGCTTCTCTGAGTGACCACTCCATTGTCCCTCCCTCAACAGAAGCCAGAATGAGAGACTTGAGGAACTGCGAATGTCCCTGGCCGCTCACAGTGTCACCCTTACCGTCCAGTACTCCAACACCATACATGACAGGGAGATTAGGTGGGATTTTTTTTCTCAAGAGTTATGTATACATTATAGACTTCAAGAGTTATGTTTGCATTTAGAGACTTCATAGAGTTAGTTTGCATCTAGGGACTTCAAAGAGTTATGTTTGTATTAGGGACCATTGACTATACATAAGTCCTTCCACCTGATGGCAGCTTTGTGTGTGTTGCAGCCTTAAGCCATTTTCATTTGTTAACCCCTAACTGCTGGGTGTTGGTTGGAACTGTCAGGAAATCGGTGGCTGCGCTGTGCCGGGATTCAGTCGAAACTGCACTTGTTTGATAGTGATGATGATGGTAATGACGATGGTGATTTTTATTTCCACTTCCTTGCCCCTCTAGATTTGATAGTGGCTGGATCATCAAGATAGGGCGCGGTCTGGACTACTTCCGCAAGGCCCCGGGTCGTTTCTCTCTGGGCTGGACAGACAACCACTTCAGACAGTGTCACCAAACAACCATAGACATATTCCACCAGCAGACCTTACAATGACAATGGCTTATGGTCACTGATGGTTAGATAATTCAGTCCAATAATGTACAGTATTTTTAGTTTAACCCTCAGCTTTAGTACAGGTATTCCTTTCTAGCAGATGAGGTGATTTTATTCTAAGTCACAGGAACCTAATAATTTTAATACTGTTACCATTGACCCTGTCATGGTCAGAAGATCTCTAGTATTCTGTTGCAGCTTAAACTAGATTATTTTGTTCAGATGGATGACCTTAGCTGAAAAACATTGTGTAGACAGAATAAACTGGCAGTGAAAGTTTTAATACTGTAATTTAGTTATGTTGGTATGGTAGTCTGTAGATTGTAGCATCTCTGACACTGATTTCTCTCATTTGGACAGCAGCTTAACATGTAAATCATAATATCTGTAGATACGTTTCAGGTTATAAAAGAAATAGTTTATAGTTAAGTGGCACACATACTAATCTCCCTCCCTCTTCCCCCAGTGGAGAATGGTGAATTGCAGAATGGCAACTTCGGTCTGCAATCCACTTGGTTCAGATTTAGATGAACCTGGGGTAACAGCTAGTACCATTACAGTATAGGATGAACTGATGCATAGTTATAAGTTTTATTTACTGGTTGTAGTTATTGTCACTGTAGATATTGTACTGTGTGCCACTTCTTCAATGAATCCTTTGGAGGGCAGGTACTTGTCACCTAAAGGGAAATAATTTGGTGGTCACAGAATAATGTACTGTACTTAAATGAAGCCTTGCTTTCCAAAGCTTGAAACCCAATGACCAGATACCTTTTACATGACAGAAAAAAGGTATTAAAATATATTCATTACTCCAGTATTAAATGTCATCTCTTGCAGACTTCAAAATTCTGCAGTCAGGTTTAGGATTCTCTGCTTATTTTTAAATTAAGATTCATGTAGGTGAGTTTTTTGCACTGTGGTTTTGTATTTTGATACTAAACATAGTATTTAATGACTCATGTGATGGCTGTGTGTTAGTGCTGGTGTAAATAAGGTGCACTAGCAGTTGAAAATGTACTGTATATAATAGGTGAATGTAGGGAAGAGTAAAGTGATGGTCTTCAAGAGAGGTGAAGTCAGTTAATGTACAGTGAGATTGGAGGGGGAAGATATGGAGAATGTGAGTGCATTTAAGTACTTGGGTAGTGTGATGAGTAAGGATGGAAGTTTAGAGGGTGAAGTGCTTGAAAGGGTGCAGCAGGGAAGAAAGGTTGCTGGTTCCTTGAAAGCTGTGATAAAAAACGGGGAATTGAGCATGGTAGTGAAAAAGCTGCTACATGACAGTATTGTGATACTAACTCTAACATATGGAAGTGAAGCTTGGACCCTGTTGGAGGGACAGGAGTCAAGAGTGAGAGCAGTGGAAATGAGTTATTTGAGGGGAGCAAGTGGAGTCACATGGAGAGACAGACTGACAAATGAGGAAATGAAGGAGCATTGTGGTGTGGATGTGGATGTGATAGGAAGCATTAGGAGAAACACATTAAGGTGGTTTGGCCATGTGGAGAGGATGGAGAGTGAGAGACTGATGAGGAGAGTGTATATGAGTGAGGTGGAGGGTGGGAGAGGGATGAGAAAGCCAAGGATGGGATGGAGTGGAGAGGTATATATGAGAGAAGAGTGTGTGAGCTGGGAGCAAGGCAGTGAAATGGCAGGGGACAGGGTTACATGAAGGTGACTTGTTTGTGGCCACCCCTACGGGATTGAGGCGTCTGGCAATAGACAGATAATAGTTCACGATTATCTCCATAATTATATGCACAGATCAGGTAGTAATATTTAAAAGTTTATATGTAGTTTATGAACTGATACACCTCCTATTTTTTAATAGAGTAAATTTTCTTTGTAACAGTTTATGGTATTTTTCCTTAACCAACACAGAGCCAACTAAACCATATTCTCACATAACAGAAAAGATTCATTTTATACAGCAGCTGCACCTGAATGATCAACCAACTGAATACTGTACTTGATGGAAGGTAAATATAAGATGTTTTTTATTATGCTACTGTACTGTAATTACCATACTTTTTTATTTACAAATTTTAATTATAAATAACACAATATGTGCACTTTTAAAGTACAGTACTGTAGTGAATCATAATGTGACTTACAAACTAGGGTAGGTACATAACAGACAGGTTCATACATTAAGATGACTCAAACACTGAATTAAACTAAACACCAAATTTAAAAGACTTTTGGCTTTGAGGTTCTCCCTATTTAATTAATTTTATAGTATTTATTACAGTTATGTTTGTCGGTGCATGTTGTTGGTGTGGCCCCAGGTTCATCTGGGTGTGAATTCATTCGTTTATCAACTAATTAACAAAACAGGGTACACTGCACAACAGGACATCATTTATTATAACTACAATTCATAACCCACAATTATCACAAATTTGAATACAAACTAGAGTACTTACTCGTAACAATTAATGATACAAACCAGAGTACAGTACTGAACATTGCATAGTAACTCATTATACATAAAACAGAGTTCATTGCATAATTCCTAAGTTATCACAACCAGTTACCATTTTCACTCACAAAAACATATATCAGTCACAGTGCCTTCATTATTTCAGTTGTAATTATTGGCTCTGCCTGTACAGTACCAGATGAACTGGACTGCAGTTCATTCACTTTAACTTTAAGGAGATTTTTGTCCTTTTGTGGCCCATTTTCTGTAGCTCAGAGCCAAGTTAAGACAATACTGTAATGCTGTATCCTTTTCTTAATACTTTTTCATGATTAGTAGCTTATATACCGTTGCTTATAGACAGAATAATATAATACATAGCTCTATCTCCCATTCATAATACCTTTTCATTACTAGAAATGTATTCTTGTACTAATCTTTTGTTCCAGCTCAGCATTCAAGATGTAGAGATGCCAATTTTACACCTAATTAAAGTGAAGAGAGTATAGTTCTCTAGAAAACTGATGGACCAGATCACAGGGACTGAATTTACAAGTGACAGTCAGTATATGGAACATGTTACCTGAGGCTGATGTCTATATATACACCAGGTAGTTGCTCTGAATGTGGGGAAGAGTAAAGTGATGGTCTTCGAGAGAAGTGAAGCCAGTGAGTGTACAGTGAGATTGGATGGGAAGGAAATGGAGAATGTGAGTGAATTTAAGTACTTGGGCAGTGTGATGAGTAAGGATGGTAGTCTGGAGGGTGAAGTGCTCGAAAGGGTACAGCAGGGAAGGAAGGTTGCTGGTTCGTTGAAAGCAGTGATAAGAAACAGGGAGGTGAGCATGGAAGTGAAAAAGTTGTTACATGACAGTATTGTGATACCAACTCTGACATATGGAAGTGAAGCTTGGACCCTGTTGGAAGGACAGAAGTCAAGAGTGAGAGCAGTGGAAATGAGTTATTTGAGAGGAGCATGTGGAGTCACATGGAGAGACAGACTAACAAATGAGGAAGTGAAGGAGCGTTGTGGTGTGGTTGAGGACGTGATGGGAAGCGTTAGGAGAAACACGTTAAGGTGGTTTGGGCATGTGGAGAGGATGGAGAGTGAAAGATTGACGAGGAGAGTGTATGTGAGTGAGGTGGAGGGGGCGAGAGGGAGGGGGAGGCCGAGGATGAGATGGAGGGATGGAGTGGAGAGGTATATGAGAGAGGGGGGTGTGAGTTGGGAGCGTGGTAGTGAAATGGCAGGGGACAGAGTGACATGGAGGCGATTTGTTTGTGGCCACCCCATTCGGGATTGAGGCGTCTGGCAATAGATAGATAGATAGTTGCATATATATATATATCACACTAAACAGTAACCATTAGTGTCTCTGTACTTTAATTACATATCTTATACAGGTACTCTTATACTGTCTTTTGCATGTTACTAGTTCTGTACACAAATCTCTAAGCCTCGTGTCTCTCGAAGTTTAATTTTCACTCTCTCTCTCTCTCTCTCTCTTTTGTAGTAATCTGAGGAACTTTTAATTAGTGCATTTCACTTGTGCAATATTTTTTCTACATGTATTTTTAATTAGTGCTTTTCACTTGTGCAGTATTTTGTCTACATGTATTTATGACACAGTACATTAATAAGAATAGGACAGTTAGGTTTAGTGCATAATTAGCCTTTATTAGAAGTTAGGGATGTGTTTGAAGGTATTACAACTTTTTTTTCCATACAGCTGGTCATTCAAATAAGTGAAAATGGCAGATCAGCTTTATAGGTAGCATTTGTTGTATATTATTATTTTTATTTATTTACATATTTTTACCATAATGGTAGGTGGTGGCAGCCATCATCCACTCACTTGATGTAGTGCTGCCTACTTGTTCCTTACCCTTTATCATTCTTTTTCTGTGCCTGACCTCCTCTCTTCCTGTTTCCCCCATGTTTCCTTTCACTTCTTATTGCTTTTCTTTCCTTTACAGGTGGCTTTACATTGAGTGACAAGCCAAATGGTTTCCTGTAAGCTAAGAAACCATTTATAATGCTGGGTGGTAACCATATAACCAAACCAAACGTGCTCCTTACGTGTCAACAAGTGGGTTGGTGGAGGGTTAGTGCCCCTCCGTGTAAAATAAATAACTCAAAAGTCAAATGGCCACCACTTACGGGATTATGGCGTCTGGCAGTAGGTAGGTAGATAGATTTTTACCATAGACAATATAAAAATGGAACACAAGAGAAGGTAAGTTAACGACATGGCCTGTGTGTGTAATGATGTATAAGAAATGTCTCTCTCATACTATTTGTCACTAGGGCTGATGGCATGTGGTCCCTATGTTTTATCTGATGCCACTGTCCATTTTTTTCATCAAAGGGGTAACAACCAATCCCATTTTACCCACTTCAAGGTGTAAAGTGTTGCCCTAACCACATCAGCTCCCTGTTTACATCCCTTTGTATGTGTCTTAACCACTGCACTCCCAACCATGGTTGTGACTGATCAATATTTTGTTAGTTTGCTAGCTATCCAACACACAGTAAAATGATAACAACACCCACCAAGCGCAGAAAACTACTGTGCAATAAACTCACAAGGCGAGGAAACTGTATTAGGCTACATATCAAAACAAATAACTTGTGATGCTGGTCCTTTAAATGCATCCATACTAATAGGAATTGTTTTTACTTCATATTCCCTAGAGTATTAAAATAACCAATATGTAAATAATTGACTAGCAGCTACTAACAGCCTATAAAAATCTACATCAGGGCTACATAATAAAAAATTCTTTATTAATATATGTTAAACTACAGTACAGTATAGTGATTATCGGGGATAATTTTGGTGCGTTTTTTAAAGTTTGTAATACATATACTGTACACATTTTTTTGTGATTAATTTACCACATTAGGCTACACCTTCAGTTTTCCTTCTAAGTACTTAAATCTGTTTAATATTGAAGGTGTCCATATACCGGTACTTCATCATAATTATCTCTAAAACTGACAAGCTGCATATACATCATCAAAACATCATCACCATTATCCCTACCCAATATCCACCACTACAAGGGCAGCCTAGAATTCTGGAGACATGGATGATGCATGAATGATTATGTATCACATTTCTCTGGGCAGTGGTGTTTGATATTTCTCTTTACTTTTGTGCTTTCTCTCTGCATTTCTGGGATGATGACAAGGATCATGACAGTGACGACGACGATGATGATGATTTTTGTATAACTCAAAATATGAAACAGGGCAACAAGAGGATGACTGAATTTCATACAGTATATATGACAGACCAGAGGAGAAAGTTCCATGTAATTTCATCAAGAGACATATAAAAACAGATCCATATGTGCCACGTGAGTACCAGTTTCAGAAATATAATTTTATATATAAAAGAAATAAATTTAATATCCAGAATCATCAACCACCCCCAAGTGACTTCATTATACATGCTGTGGCCAAGGTTCCAATACCTGCCCCAACAGCCATGGCCGAGGCAATGTGGCGATAGGTGTATTCTGAAGTTAGTATCGGTTTTCCCTCCTCACTTGATCCGGGGATGGCTGAGTCTAGTGCTATGGCTGACCCTAGAGCCTGTGCAGTCTCTAGGGTCACATCAGAAGCTTTGCTGAGTTCATGGGTTGTGCCTGTTTCAATTTTCCCGAGATCCTGTGTTGGTAAATCTAAAACAGCGCCTTCTGTTGCCTCTCTCACCAGCTTCCCCCCACCCGTCAACCCAGTAACCACCTTCTCAAACTGTTCAACCAATAACTCCCTCAGCTTGTCTCTATCCTTGGCCAGCGCTTCCGATATTTCATTCATGAGTTCTCGGGAAATCTGTGAAAGTTCCTCAGGTGCTAGAGTGACCGTATGATGACCTGGGATGGTCTGCCTTGTACTTAATCTACTTCCTGATGTACCTTCACCAGAACTTACACTCTCTTTTGACACATCCTGACCTGAATCATCAACACCCAGCACCGAAGCCCCTGCTGCATTCTTAACAATCTTTCCTGGCTCATTATCAATCACTTCTGATGATGTAACGGCCTCCAAGACATCCTGGTGCATCTGTTTGTACCCGTCGAGCAGGGATCTGTTGTTGGTTGACACATGGTCCTTAATCTCACGTATCCTGACCCAGTTGTTGACAGATGTGATGATGGAAGCTACAGCTGCTGACACCACTGAGGCAATGATGGACCTGAGGGACAGCATAATGAATTATCTTACATAGCCTAAACTCAGTCAAAATTATGACAATCAGTCAAATGATATCATGCTTCCTCTTAAAGGAACCCCCATAATGAGGATGACCAAGGTACAGCCGATGTTTTCAGTGGACTGGAAGCTAAACCATATGCCAAAAGCAGCTAAATGCTTTCTAACAATTCTTGGAAACTTGGAAAAAAAGAAATCAGAAATGTGCACTATGAACTGTAACAATGTTAACAGTCTCAGCCTGGACTTTGACTAAATGTGCTTATGGCTGAAGTTGTTCATTTTTCCTTCCTTCTGTCAGATAATTCATTCAGTCTGGACGAGACTTCCCAGATGCTGGAGAATGATGCCTTCATGTGGCAGCCTAAGGCATCCCCTGAAATTACTGGGCAGCTCCACTGCCTAGCTATATATACATCCCTCAGCTCCTTCCCTGTGCTCTGAAAGGAGGATGGTGGAATCCAGAGGGGCAATTTCAACCTGCTCGTCCACCAAGTCACGTTCATATTATGATCTTGGGGTTGGAACTACTGCTACTTTCCTATCATGTTTCCTTCTCATCCTATCCTTTAAACCTCACCAGTATTTGCTTTGTTCAGCCTGCATCCGCTCCCTCTCGTGGCAGTCCCTAATGGCAGCTGAGAGTTGTGTGAAAGTGTCCCGCTCTGTCCTCTCGCACTGACTGAAATCCGCTCGTACGATCTTCAACCGCTCATTCATTTCTCGGGCCTGAGGGAAGGTGGGAGGGTTGGTATAGTAAGTTTGTTTTTATCTGATAAAGATCAATAACCCCTTTTCATCTTAGCTGATGGTCAAGCATAGTCGGACTAGAGGGTTGTTGTTGTTGATCAACCCTGATATGTCTGGCTGAGCAGACCCATCAACTGCAGTCTATCAACTGCCCCTGCAGGGCTATCCTGTCCAATGAAGTAAATTTGACTGCCAACCATGGACACTCATTCCTTCCTCATAACTAAGGTTCAATGATTTCCATGCAGTCATAACTCAGTATGTATGAGATGAAAATAAACAGACTTTGTTGTGGTAGGTTTGGTCAGGTATAATTGCTTCATCTTGCCTTGGTAGAGACGTCTGCCATTTTTGCTGCTTATTTCCTGCAGCTCAGTGGCACAGTAAGACAATATGATTCTTCATCCTTTCTCAAGCACTTTTTGGGGACTAATATTATATCCTATTGTTAGTTCACTGACCTTAATCTCACCTCTAGAGATGTCTATCATTTTTGCAAGTCATTTCCTGTAGCTCACTGAGAATAAGATATTACTGCAACTCTACATCCTGTCCACAACACTTTTTTTTTTTTTTATTCTTAGCACCAAACTCCAGGGTTAATATCATGTTAAAATTCACATTCAAGATTGAGATATGGCAATTTAGGCTGTTACATTAGATACATATAGTTGCTAGGTATCTACTTGTAGTACTGGGTGGTTGAGTTACCATAGGAATAAGTGTTTGTAGCTCCCTTACTTTTTTATTTTCCTTTTTCCTGTTTCTAGATCCTAGCCAGTGTGTGTTGACAAGATCTAGAGTACAGAGTTTTGTAGAGGTAGGAAGGAGCAGGGATAAATGGTTTGGAAAGGTGATACAGTGACCTAGATCTATAGTACTGTACTGTATTTTCATCACAAGCACTGAAGATGAAAATTAATTTGGATGGAGCACTGGGCAGTAGATAAATGTAGAAGGGTGCTGACAATCATATTATATACAGCAGATATATGAAACAAATTTAAGTACTTGATCAGAAAGTATAAAGTATTCCTGTCAATACTGCTCTGTTTTAGTGATGCACAACTGGCATAGATAAAGACAAATACACAGATAGTGACACTTGAACAGACAGACACTGTTTTAGTAATGCAGTACTGGTATAGACAGACAAACAAGACAAATACAATCTCACCGAGACTGACATAGACAGAGACACTTCAGATAGACAGACCTGATCAAAGAGTGTAAAGTGTTCTTGAGAGTACTGTTCTGTTTTGGTGATGCGTTGGTGGTTAATCACAAGTTTTTCCTGTAAGACCTCTGTTTCTGCCTGCAGGGCCCTCCTCCGCCCCTGGGTCTCCAGTAAGGTTTCAGACAGCTGTGGGGAAAATGGGTTCGAAGATAGAGGTTAGTTTTGTCATTGTTGTTATGACCACCTGATTTTGATAAATATTCATCATTAACACCACATCATGATTTCCATCAATCAGTATCATATTCATGAACATAACCAAATTTTCATCATAAATATTTATTATACACATAACCCAAGTTTCTTCATAAACACATCATTATCACAAATATATATACAGTTCATCACTCTCATCATCAGGACCTTTTTCCCCACCTACGGATGGGTTTAGTTTTGTAAGGATAAAAACACTAATTTCTGCTATCAAAACAGCCTCATACTGAATTGTGAACATTTTTAAGAGAAATGAGTTTTGATTATGAGTAACTAAACAATAACTTTAAGCAATACAGTGGTAATCTTGTGAAGTAAGTTATGATTTTTATGACTAATCATATACCTCATTGTTAATGACAACCTTACCCAAGCTGAACAGATTTGCAGTATGGATCTCTAAATATAATTAACCAAATCACAGTTTAGTACTAGTTGTATGGAAAGTTGTAATGTTTTGGAACACATCCCTGTCCCAAAATTAAGACTGCCTTTTATAGCTTACCTCTGTGACTCTATCTTGTGCTTTCTTTAGGTCAGTGATTCCAACAAAATCCTGGTATTGTTGGTACCAGCGATTCAGAATGTCATTCCAGTCCTCCGGTTTCTTGTCACTCTGAGTTTCCCCGATGTTTGTGGCTGCAATGCTGTTTTTAAGGGATACTGACTTTTCTGATATCTTTTGGCCAAGGCTGTATACTTCTGGCCTCTTCTCTTGTAAATAACTGATCCATCTTTCCATCCGTCCATTGCTGGAGTTGTCTGTCTTTCCACTGCTATAAGTATCCATCTTTGAATCACTAGTGCTGTCCATTCTGCCACTACTAAAGCTCTCCATTCCTCTATTGCTAAAGCTGTCCACTTTTTCGCTGCCTGAGCTTTCCATCTTTCCATCGCTAGAGCCGTCCATTCTTCCATCAGTGGAGTTAATATCCATATTATCAACTTTGCTCTTGTCATCTGTTGTGTTACTCTTGTGTGGCCATTCTGGAGGTTTCCCTGAAGTTGACATGTAACACGAGAACACCTGGACTCCACTCACTTGCATAATACCCATACCTTGACTGGCTGGCTTAAATAGCATTCTTGGTCCCAGGACATTTGAATTCAAAGGTAATCTTGATGCTACAACACTTGGTTTTAAAAGTAATCTCGATCCTATTACATCTGCTTTTAAAGGCAATTTGAGCTGTGTAATACCTGGTTTAAATGGTAAATTTGATCCAGTCTCATCTGTTTTTAAAGGTAATTCTGATACCGTAAAACTTGATTTTAAAGGTGGCCCTGGCTCTCTAGCTCTTGACTTAAAACATGCTCTCGATGCCAAAACACCTTTACCCTCACTCACAACTAGCCATCCCTTCATCAAAGTCCTTGGCAATGATTTAAAACCTTGCATGACTACTAAATTACAGCCATGAAGTAAAACTGACGTTTGGGAATTTGCGTGAGTTCTGTTACACCCACATATTAATGGACGGGACACTCCCAGCATCATGGATAAAGGCATCTTGATGGTTTACTCTAAGATAATAACTCTTCTGTTTTATAAATGCTGCCACCAGATGCTTTAAACTCGGCTCAGGAAAGACATCTGTGGGAAAATGTATTGAAAACCACTTCCATAAACCCTTTTGCTATGATGCTGTGCTTGACATTTTATTCTTGCTGCCACCACACTGTTTTCTTGTGTTCAGGAAGACGTCTTGTACAGTACTACCAGAGATGTACCGACTTGTATCCACCACATAAGCTTTGTTACAGAACTTTTTCCATTTACATTACACATTATAGTCTGAAAAGAAAAATTAAATCTTTATTAATGCCATAGGCCTACATGAAATGAGTTTATGTCATTGTCATCGCTAAAACCAAGATTAACACGTGCATAACAGGAAGGTATATTTCGTTTCTGTAAAGGCTCCAATGAACTTTTATTCATTAGCATTAGTCACTTAATAATGGCTCCCTACGCTGCTCAGTTTCACTATTCAATTCTTTATCCTAGCTGGATCATAAGCAGGTTATAACTAAGTGCAGAGTTATGCAGTGGGAAATCAAACGTGTCAAAATGTAATCCGACTATTGGTTAACAAGCAAAATTTATACTTACTGAAAGCATTATGATTATTTATGATTAGGGGGTTTTATGGGTCTTGACCCTTTCATGACAGGCATTTTACTTACTTTAGGCTACCACCAAACGATATTATTCAGCTTATGAGTGGCCTCTTGTTGTCTGTAGTGATATGTTGAATTGGGGACGTCACCAATACTCTCTTCATGAGACAAAAAAGGATTAGATTAAGGATTTTATAAATGGCAACGTTATAAATCTCCAGCAACCAGCTGAAGTGTATGTTCCAAGCAGGTTTTCCTATTAAGCATTATGCTTACAGATGTAACTACTGTTCATGTTACCGACTCGAGCAGCAAGGCATTTCCTTCATCTTAGTGAAATCAAGATAATTATTTCTACTGGCATTAACAAATCCATCGATCCATCCATTATCCAATCCTATGTCGCTCCACAGAGGAGCGTAGGAGCTCGGGGCTAGGCAAGTTGGTCCTGACATTTAAGATGAGAGTGACCTGCCTCACTCATCCCTGGGTGGCACCACATGAGCAATAAACCCCAACCATTTCTTGGATATAAATCTTCACCGGCTCAGTTCGATTGGAGCGCCGTAATTACCCATTAAACCACCAGGCACCAAAATTTGGTTATATGGTTACCACCCAGCGTAGTAAATGGTTTCCTGGTATACAGGAAACCATTTGGCTTGTCACTCAGTGTAGAGTCACCCACTGGCAGAAAGACGAGGAAAGAATGAAGGAGACAGAAGAGGGAGTGTAAAGTCAGCTGTAGGCAGAAGGACAAGGAAAGAAAGACAGAAAAAGATTGAAGAGGATGGAGGAGAGGAAAGGGCAGATACCCGAGAGCAGCACAACATCGAGTGAGTGGATGGTGAGCGCCCCTACCTACCATAAATAATTTAAAAAAACACTGAACACACCCAAATCGCCACGAATGTTTACATGGCCGCAACTCGACCCAGATTAATGAAGGGAAAAACCAATACACATTATTTTTTGCTCGTTTCAGCAATTATGTATATCAGTTTTATGGCAGAAACCTGGTATTTTAGAGTAAGATTATACCTGTGCAACAATAAGTAACTGTCAATGGGAAATATGATCACACTTCGTTGAAGACTTTAGCATCTCATAGGTATTCATTGTATAACTGATACATGATTCCAGCTGTATTATATAACTCATAGTTTTCATTGTCATTAATTTGTTTTGGTAAGCCTGTTTATTATTTTTTCAGGTAATACTATAGGGAGAGCATCGGAAATATATACAGCAAAATAGGTGTTTAGATGTAGCAGATGATTCTGCTTCACGTGTAACATGAATTTGTATTTTATTAAGTATTTTCAGTTATGTTTATTGGTACAGTTTTAGGGGGATCTAAGTTCACTATTAGTGTTCTGACAGCTGAGAATGTTAAATCAGGGTTACCAATGTAACATTTTGCTAGCTGTAACAATAATACCTAAATTAGCGACTTAAGGTCTAGCTGCACGATATTTAACAGCGTCCTAGGAGGGCTTTACACAGTTTTAGCTGCTTTATAGAGATATTATCGCGTTCACTAGCTAATGTTTTGAGATTTTTGTTTTTACCGATATTCTGGAGATGTTTTTAGATAGCAGATTTAGCAATATTTGTGAATTTGCAACTCTAGAATGTTTACACAGGGTGAGGTGACGGACATGGTGGCTGCCTCCGCTCTGCCTACACATTTCTCCGCCCTGTCAGTTAAGGTCAATATCCTTGCCCTCTAAACTAATACACCAACATCCATAACCCATCATTATTTATGTCAGAGGCTGGAAAAAGTTGTACAATGTAGGAAACACTGGTAACCTTTGAATAGTGTAAGTGCCTTATTTTGTTTTGTCCATACCTTCGTAGGCAATACAAAAACATGTAAGAAGTGTTTTACATGTATTAAATTACTATTATTTTTAGTACACTTGGAAAAACATTTTTATTTTAACCAGCCACGTTAAGTACTTTGCAATGTTTACACCAATATTGCATTGTATGCCTGTATTGCCTCTACAGTATAGTCGCTTTAATATTTAATGTTAAGGGTGAGACAAGGAAACTGGTAATGTGTGATTTACATTTTTAACCAGAAATGTGGGTGATAATGAACAACAGTTTGCCTGTTTCATTTCTGATTGTATGGTATTTAAAAATCAGCTGCTGTATCATCTTCAAACTTGTAGAGATTTATGGAGAAGCTAATCATCATGGATGACAAATTTGTTGACAGATTTTGCACATTACAACAGTTGTGCAGCATTGCTTATTTATGCCTATTATGATATGGTCCATATCTTCATTATAGGTGTAATGGGGGTCTATAAAAGCTCGTATTGCCCAGAGGCAAAGCAGGGATCCTCTGTTTTGGCTCATTGGTAACGTGCGTGTGTCTGGAGCACGAGGGCCTGAGATCGAATCTCTGTCAGACCTGTGATTAATTTGTTAAATTTCATTTCAGTTATTACATAGGGTTCTTACAATTTTCTAAAAAAAAAAAAAAACAATAATAAATAAAAATAAATAAATAAGTGGGCAGCATTTAACATACCAGTACAGGTAATTGTGATATTAAACATTTAACATTTCTGAATGACCAAGGGGGTTGTACTTACAGGGGAAATTATGGGTAAAAATGTAGAACCTATGATCCAAATCATATCCAGGGTTGGTTAAATTCATGGCCAAATATTCTTGTGCAGAAACTAAACCAAGTAAGACATTCAGCCACATAACTTGGTAAATGTCAATTAATCCACACATGGTAAACTGCCCTCAGAGATTTATAGACCCGCCAGACAATGGTGTGTCATGCTTTCAGGACCGAGACTGGCCATAGTAGAGTTTGCTTAGTTCTTTCACTACTAGGAGCTTCACATAGACTAAAAAAATCATTTAGATTGAACAGCAGTAGAATAGAAAGTATGGCAGTGTTTAGGTGGGATTAAATGAATGCTTTCACCCTTTCAGTATGTGGGATTTGTTAAGGTGAATGATGTGTATTGTCAGGCAGTACTTGTGGCATAGAAAGCTGACATCCAGGTCACTTCCAGTATGAAAAACTGGTACCACTTGTAAATCTCTCAGTTGAAGTTATTTTATTTTTTATTTTTATTTATTTTTTTTCTTTTGGGAGGGGGGGACATGAATGGTTGGGTTAGGGTAGGTCAGGTTGAATTGTCCACATTCTATGGTTGGGGAGGGGTTACATTTCTGTACAGGAAAAGTGACCCAAAGATTACTTTTCCTTGGGGATTGGTCTTCTATCTGACACTGACAACATGAGTAAGTATAGAAAGATTTTGTCATACTGAAGGAGTTGAAGATCACAAGATGCACAACTCAGTGAATTTGCATGGATGGAATGAAGCATTGTTTTTATCAAAGGGTACAGATACTAGTACAGGTATTTTGCCATCCATTTCTTTACACTGAACATGTTTCATGGTAATATAGTGTGGTTGTACAGTGTTGCCTACTCAGCTATATTTTAAGCTATTGCAGTATTTATTTTTTTTTTGGGGGGGGGGGAGATCATCATCACATATGCAGGTAATGGATATGACGGATATCTTTATTGTTTTATTTTGGTTTATGCCTCCCAAACTAACATATTTTCATATTCTACGGGTTGTAATCTAAGTGGATCAAGAGATTGCATAAGTAGCACCTCTTATGTGATTTATCCCGTACATTACACCTCAGTACTCCCTTGTATATTCCTGGTACACCATGTAACTACTGTGCTGATATTAAAATTATATACAGTAGATAACACAGGTACAAGAATTCATCATCATCACCTTGCAGTCCTTTTTGCCTCATAGGGAATGTAAGGGCTTGGGGTTAGACTACTTAGGCCTGACATTTAATGTGACCGTGTACTGTAATATGCAAAATAAATAAATCAGGAAGAAGTGCTACAAAACATCCTGCGTCACAAGAATACAACCCCATGCTGAATTCGACCCAACATTGCCTAATTCCGTCAAACCTAATCCAGTCTAAATTTCTTCTTAACCTTGCAGCCCCACGACCCCTGACCTGCTTGGGATGAAGAACAGAGGCAGCCATGTCACTGATACGCATTAGAGGCCGTACCATCCTCGGACCTATTGTGAGTATTGGTGTATGTTTGTGTGTATGTATGAAAATGATGCAGGTTGATTAAGGAGCATGTGAGTACATTATATGGTGAACTCCACCATATTCAAAATTTTTATAAGTTGCTAGTGGTACCAAAATATATATATATATTGTAGATGATATTCTGTGTAGATCAAGTTTGCTTGGGCAGTAATTCTGTTACGGGCTTGATGGCCTGTAGTACAGCATGGATTATTTTGAAGCATAAATGGTTTCTTGTAACCCAGGAATCCATGTACAGTAAGTACTTCATCAGGTGGGAACCCCATAACTAGCAGATAGACACCTTGTGGTTTATTTTGTTTATTTCATTTATTAAGACTCTAACAGGCTTGCATACATTTGTCTTGGACACCTAAGGCAACTTGCCATACTGCTCAGTCTCAGTCTTTCTATTCTGTCCCCTATCCCTGAGGTGTGGTTAGTTAAGGTGCTCCAACTGGATGTGCCCTGTGAAGGGTTTAAATCCAAGGGGTAGTAGGGGTTTATTGCCTACATTATGCCAGATAAGGGCAAGTAGTGGGTCATTCTTGTCTGATATGTCTGGTCTGAGTGCTGGAAAACCAAACCCTTGTCCGTACACTCCTGACTGGGCAGAAAATGATGTGATGATTTATGTCTCCAGTCAGGTTTTTCTTTGCTTTTTGGACCCTGCCTGACCATTTTGTGTGATGGGAAAGGAAGTCTGGATGAGGATGATGACATTGATGATTACGATGATGAGAAGGTTGGTGGTGATGATGAGGATGATGACTGCGTCCCAACATGAAAAAGCACTGGAAGTAAGCTACATATTAAATTACTCTCTGCTGGCAGCTAAGTGAGGAGGAACGAGCAGAGGCGAGGGCACTGAGAGAGCAAGCTGTGAGGTGGCAGGAACAGCACTCGCACCACAGCACCCACTCACACCACACACCATGGGTGAGTTAGCTACCAAGTGGGTGTGGAGAAAGAGAGAGGGTGGGGGGGATGTTTTTATGTATGTATGTGTGCATCCTTCCTCCCTCTCTTCTCAGTGGTGTAGTTCTGGTGGGTATGGGGTCGGGATGGTGTTACATAAGTCTGTAAGAACTAAAGCCTTTGTGCATCCTATGAGAATGGCATTTCTCCATAAATCCTTTAAAAATTAGCTAAAACTTTTTTTTTTTTTCCCCTTGTGGATAGTGGAATGAGGCTGTATACTTTTGTGCATTTGAGGTCATAGTAGTTTTGCATTTCTTGTACACTGTGTAAGGAAAGTATGACTGTTTGTGATGGATCATAAAGATGTTGTATAGAATATGTCATACTGTTAGGTAGCATAAGTTTATTGTGGTAACTTTTTATTGTGTTTTGTATTTGTATTCCATACATTTTTAGGCTTATGTGGTTTGTCTTATTTCATTACCAGTATCTTTTTATCCACACTCCATCCATAGGTAGGGATAAAAAAGGTTAGGATTGATGATGATTTTTTATCTAAAGTGTTTTCAGTGTGGTAATGTAAGATTTTAGTGTATATTAGGATGTTTCCTTAACCAAAGATCATACTTTGTTTTATCATTTGAAATACTGTACTTTCTGTAATATTGTAGTGTCGTGCACTGAGACGTAGGTACATGATTATGGTATGTATTTTTGAGTTTCAGGGTATCATAAACAAATGTATACAGTTATGATCAGCATGTATAGTTCATGGTCTTCATGCACCCTTACCAAACTGCACTTGTAGTAGGGGATGGTTAACTATGATCCAGTTAATACACTACTGTTTTTATTGTATGTTCAGCTAGGCCTGTGTGAGCTTATTGCTGCAGCTGTCTCTCATATTTTGTCTTCACCTGATGTCCTATTTATTTTACCTGACTTTGGTAACTAACATATTCCATATGGAGACATCTTTTATATTTTATTGTGTACCCTCAGATCATTTTCTTCAGCTCTAGTTAGACCCTTTGAGTGAAAGGATTAAATGACATCATTTTATTTTACTTAGGGTCCCTCAAGAAGATTTTGTTCATATCAAGAGGAAATCCTGACATTGAAGGGTTTTTCATCTTTGTGACTTCTGATCCATCTGAATGTGAACCCTGTGGACTGCAGAAATCCTGCCACATTAGCCAGGCATTCCCAGAGACTGTAGTTATGTAGGTGCATGTTGTTTTCATGTTGAAGCAGACACCTTGTGGCTCAGTGGTTAAAATGTCCTGATAGGTTCAGCCCGCAGTCTCCCCCCCCCTTTCTTTTCTCCCCCCCCCCACAGTTAATGGAAAAAGTAGTTTCATTGTTTCATGTATGCAGTTTGTCAGCACTGGAACAGTTTTCCTCAGTGTGCCTTTGCTTATTCCTATAGTCTCCAGCCTTTAATTTTAACATGTCCTGGCATGGAGTAATTGGTGGTCAAGTGTTAAGAGACTAATCTTCCCCAAGACCAATCAGCATGTTATAAAAGCACCCCTGCTGATGCAGTTACACCAGCCCTCAGTGGAACAGACTCATTATGTATATAAGATGGTGGCAGGCTTTAGCACCGAAATGGTGAGATGTGAAGGCGTGTGGCCTCAGAGAATAAACTGTCAGATCCATGCCAAGTCGAGCACATTTCAGTATATGTATACAGTTTATATATAATAAAGAGATGAAATACATTTACCTGCTATTTCATTTTAGGTTGATCAGAGAAGAAACAACCAGCCACAAGAAACACAGAAGGGCAGGACTGGTGGAGAGTCATCCTCCTCGACCACATCCTCACCCCCTAACAACAACAACATCAACACCAAGAGTGGTCAGACCGAATCCTCTTCCCTCTCACTCACATCTGCCTCCCTCCCACCCTGTGCTGAACAGTCCTCCTCATCCCAGGACACTTCACACCAGACTTGGTCCCTAGTATGTATTTCAAGAATTTTGTGCTTTGTTCATGTTCATGCTGCTCAGAACTCTACATATAATGAACAGAAAAAAAAATGGTTAGAATATTAATACGAAATGAGGATTTGGAGGACATGAGTGTTGTCTGAATGATTGTATGGTCCATTTTTGCTTGGCATGCTATTGATAGTTCTGTCATGTGTATATTGTAATATTCACTGTTTCTGGATCCTACTTCATTCGTTCTTTAGTTGGAAAAAAAGAGTGTAAAGATGATGGTGAAGATGTCAGTGAAGTTTATGGTGCTTTTCTGGTGACTTGGGGCTCTTTTGTGGATGGTGTTGTTATAGTTTCTTAGTCACAAGGGAGAAAGTGTATTTCGAGTAACATGGAACTGCATGCCGTTTCATTAAGAATGTAAATACATTTTAATAGATTCCATTCTTGTGTCATTATGTATGCATGTGTGTTTGCCAGGCTGAGGTGGATGAGGCAATACTACAGAGTTCAACAACTGAAATGGCCACCAGCCTCATCCTAGGTCAGCTTCACCCTTCTGCTGTCTTACGCAAGCCCCTGCCTCAACCTTGCCCTACCCCTGCCCAACCACAGACCTCATACACGTCTGCCAAATCCACAGAGGAGGCCAGGCAGTCTGCTATCCAGGTTGAGAAGAATAAGAATGGAAACCTACAGCTGACACCTGAGGGATCGGCGTCAAGAAATCAGCCCGCAGAAAGTCCTGCATCTGTCCAGTTACCCATGGATAGCCAAGAGGCTGCCACAACTACTGCCTCCATTAGCCTCAGCCTTCTCTCAGCATCAGAGGAAGGCACAGAGGCAACGGAGGAGATGTTGGAGGTGTCAGAGGAAATTTTGGAGGGCTCTGAAGAGGGAGCTGGAAGCCTTCCAAGTGAGGTGGAGTCAGACTCACTCAAGGAGGAGGAGTTGCAGAGGAGCTGGAGGGAAGGAGGGAGGAAAAAGGATGCCTGGGATTTAGGTAGGGAAGGAGGAAAGAAGAAAGACACCTGGGAAGGGAGGAGAGAAATCTGGGGAGGAAAGAGGGACATGAATGAGAAAAGGGAGAGAAACCGTACCTGGGATGGAGGCATTGGATTCAGAGATGGCTGGGGTGAGAGAGTGGAGGGTGGAGGAGGATGGGGAGGGACGAGAGGGGAGAGGGATGGAGGGTCAGAAGGGAGAGATAGTTCAGATGGAGGAAAGCCAGATTCATGGGAGGGAAGGAGGAAAGATGGTCCAGGAGGAAGAGAAGTGAAGGAAAACTGTCAACAGCAGCAACGAGACTCAGGCCGAAGCAGCAGTCATAGTGATTATCTGGATGGGTATTTGGAACTCCTAACCCGAAGATGTAGCAGTGGACTTGGTATGAGCGAGGCAGGGTCCTTTCCCCCCGCCAGCAGAAGCACCCCACCCCTTGAAGGATCGGGAAGCAGGACACCAATTCCATCCCCGTACCGAACAAGCACGAAGAGTCGACAGGGCAAACGAGACAAACGGATCATCAGCACAGTTAGCCAGGAGGGAATAGACAGGTGGATAGGAGTTAAAGATGGCACAGAGGAAGACTTGAACCTTAGACCTGGTGATTCACAGCCAGTTAGACGTGAGGAGAGATTCAGCGGAAGGGAAATGAGGAGAGGAAGTGGGATTGATAGTCGACTAAGCACGATTGAAGATGGAAAGGAAGTTACGAGAATTAGTAAGAGGGATGTGGAGGGTGAAGCAGTGGTGAGGGAAGGACTGGAGGGAGAGGTAGTAGGAAGAGGAAAGGAAGGATCTGCTGGGAGGGAAGTGAGGAGTGGGACTAGTGAGAGTCGACTTAAAACGATGGAAGATAAAAAAGAAAATGTAAGATTGAATCCAGGAGAAAGTGTGATAATCAGTAAAAGAGATGCAGAAGATGAAACAGCAGAGGGAGAGGGGGTGGAGAGAAGGAAGGATGGAGAGACACCCACCCGTCCCCCTTCCTCCTCCTCCTCCACAGCTTCAGATCGGAGAGAACGGAGGAAAGATCGAGCTAGACGGTGGTCAGCAGGAGTGGATTCGGGACGCAGTGTTGGCAGCAAGTAAGTTTTCATTAGTCATCCCTCACTTTTTGTGGGTTTATGATTGCCAGTTTGATTTATTGGCAGGTTGATAATAAGCCACCTTAAAATCATCATCATCATCACCAGGTCCAGCTTAATTTGTTTGTGGATGATTTGCCAGCTGTGTTGTTAAATAATCTGAAAATACACTTTAAACAAATAGCAGTGTGTATATCTAATGTCTGGTGATGTTTTGGGTCCTACAGATGTGTTTCCGATAGTCACACACAACCTATATATATGTAGGTGTAATAACCCTATTTTTATTATTATTGTTGCTATTCCTCACCCTGCCCTAGGGTGAGAAAGGAGGTCCAGATGATGAAGAATGATGATATTGCTATTATTATTATGGGGACGCTTACCTTCCACTCACTCGATGTAGTGCTGCTTTGGGTGTCTGCCCTTTCCTCTTTTCCACCCTTCCCCATCAGTCTTTCTCTCTTTCATTCTTTTCCTTCTGTCTACGGGTGACTTTACAATCCCTCTTCTGTCTTTCTTTCCATCATTCTTTCCTTGTCCTTCTGCCTATGGGTGACTGTACACTGAGTGACAAGCCAAATGGTTTCCTGTACACCAGGAAACCATTTACTATACTGGGTGGTAACCATATAACCAAATTATGGCACCTGGTGGTTTGGTGGGTAATTAAGGCGCTCCAGTTGGATTGAGCCTGTGTGGATTTATGTCCAAGAGGTGGTTGGGGTTTATTGCTCATGTAATGCCACTCGTGGATGAGTGAGGCTGGTCACCCTCATCTCAAATGTCAGGACCAACTTGCCTAACCTCGGTCTCCTTTGCTCCTCATGGAACAACATAGGATTGGATGATGGATGGATGGATTATTATTATTGGTAGTAGTGGTAGCAGTAGTAGAGTAGTATGATGGTTGTTGCTCTTGATGTATAATTGTTATCATCATCATTTTTATTATACACTGGTGAGAACCTGATGTAGGTCATTCTGCCATTGTGTTTATTTAATGAATTTGTTAGGCACTGTTAAGTAGTTTTGATTTGCCAGGCAGTTGGAAATTTCACACAGTTTATTCCATGGGCCATCCACATGCCGATTTAAGATTTTTGGTACAAATTAAAGCTGTTGGTGGCATGGCCACGTGTACTATTAATACTGTATCATGTGTTTGGCCAGGTACCTGGACAGCTACTTGGGCAACCTGACAGACGATGCATGGCTGCAGTGTCCTGCACTGCCCTCCCGTCGTATGGTGTTCCTTGACTCGGGGGAATACATTCACTCCGTCCGCCCTCAGAGCAGTGAAGGGAGCAGCACCCAGGAGGCCAAGTCTGAGTCTTCTAGTTCCCGACACAGACATGACTCATCCTACTCCTCAGCCGAAGCTCTTCCAGCAGTAGATTCTGACTCTAAACTTGTGGAGGGGAGCCCTGAGGAGTCTACAGAGCCATCTGATTGGCCGCAGCAGAGTAGAACATCGGTACTGGCAGGGCAAGATACGTCACCTTCCTCGTCAGCTTCTCCTGCCCCTGGTCAAACTCAGGGTGGGGTGTCAGCATCCCAGGGCACAACATTGGGGTCACAGAATGCCCCAGAAACACCATCAGACAAGACAGAAGCGAAGGTTAGCAGTGATGAGGGAATTGAGGTGCTTGGAAGTCCAGCCAGCACCGTGTCTGACGTCAGGCTTCTTGATGATAGTAGGGAAACGAGGAGCCCTGATGAGGAGGTGGAGAATGAGGAGGGGGCAATCGAGGGTCAGACCACACTCGAACCGGCACCACCAAGCACTGTGATGACACAGGACGCAATAGAGGAACAGGAGGAGGATGTGACAGTCCCAGGATTCAAGATCGGTGGTGCAGTTGGGCATATGGAAGATCCCGGGGGACAGGACAGTTCCTCAGATGACAGCAGCGAGACGGAGCCCAGCACCATTGTTTATGTTGAGGATAGTTTGAGTGAGACGCTAAGATCCTCAATTGTTGAGGTTACAAAACTTCGAGGGGACAGTGATGAGGTTGGGAAAAGTGAGAGGAAGGTGAAAATGAGTGAGGAGGTGAGCAGTGAAAGAGAGATAGTGAGTGAGAAGGGAGATAAAGAACGAGAAGATGGTGATAGGAGACTTGCTGACAGGCTGCACGGTGATAGAAGCAATATTGGAAAACAGGAGAGCATTCCATCAAAAAGGAGGGAGGAGGAAGCTGGCATTACAAGGAGAGATGTACATGAGAGACAGGATACAGCTCACATTCCTAAGCACTCTACTTCACCGTCTAGTGATTCTTTAGGCAGTGAATCAGAAAGCATTCCAGTAAATTCCCTTGCTAGCTTACTTGAAGCACAGAGAGAAGCTGATAATGCCAGGAAAGGAGACAATGCGGAAAGTACAGTCAGAGAGCTTCGCACATACAGACAAGCAAATCGTGAAAGAGCTCAGACCATAAGGGAATATAATAATGAACGACAGGATTCACAGGCCAGGCTGTCAGAGTCTGACGTCTATGATTCCGAGGACGAGTGTCTGGTTGTGCAAGTTTACGGAGACAAGAGCATTATTTCCCAGGGTGGAAGGGGTCAGGATGAGGTGGGGCTGGCCAGGGGAGAGAGCAGTGAGTCGGACTTTGGACCAGAGTTGGTGAAGATTGTTCCTCAGAGGAGAGATGTTCATAGAGGTGGTGAGGCTGGCTCTAGAGGGGATTTGTCCAGTAGTGACAGCCAGGACAATATCAAGAGCCTAGACATGGTCATTGGTTGTGAAACTTCAGACAAAGCTACAAGTGAAAGTAAAGATGCAAGCACTGTCACAGACCTGGCCGTTCGAGAGGACATGACCGGTATTTCCAATGTCCCAGGCATTGAATCATCTGGCAAGTTCCCAGAGGATCCCGTGGATCAGGTTCTGAGTCTCCTACGAGAGAAACAGCAGCAGGAACTGGAGGAGCTGCGGCTGAGGCAAGAGCAGGAGGCACGGCTTTTTGCAGAACAACTGCGTCGCGTGTCACCCAAGCAGCTGTATTCCTTCCTTGCTGCCACCAAACCACCTGAACCTCTCCTTGAAAAACATGATGAAAACCTGTATCTCCAGAAGGGTGTTAGGGACGGGCAGGTGTATCTCCAAAAAAGCCTAGAGGAAGGACAGACATATCTACAAAAAGGTGCAGATAAAGGACCGATGTATATCCAGAAGGAGGTGGGAGAACACGTGAATTACGAGAAGGGGATAAGTGAGGGACAGGCATTGTATTTGGACCCAAATCTCCAAAAGGGACAGGTTTACATTGACAATCGGTTGGGACAGACATATACAATCTCCCAGGCCACAGCTGGCCCCTTAAACATTGACGCTGGGACTGGGATAAGGCAGGTACGATCAGAACTCAACGTGGAGTCAGTGAAGAAGTCTGGTCCCTTTGGTGAACGTGAGGTGACCGTAGTTTCCAATGCTCGTATATCCGTACAGAGTTCAGAGGGACTTCCTGGGAGGGTTGTGGGGCATGGGGAGGGATGGAAGGAGGGGGGGTGGCAGGTTTCATCCCCACGTCGCATTGTAGGCCCCACCCAACCCTCAGGCCATCCAACCGGTGGACAATTTCACCCGCAAGGCACGGCTAAATACCCCTCTAGTGCCTCTCAGCTGCCTAATGTTGCTCAACAACCTTCTGATATTTCCCAGTATCCTCATAGTATCGCCCAGCACCCAGCTAATATTATTAAACATCGTAATATTGTTCAACATCCTCCCAGCTCAGCAGCAACACAGTCAGCTGAAGAAGAGCATCATTCAGAGTCCTTCAAACCACTGCCCTCGAACCACATCAACCTAATGCCGTCCTACATCTCGACAAGCGACGAGGGCAAGAAATCAGGCCCCTTAGAGGACAGTCGCATGCATCAGCCAGTCAGAATCCAAACCCACAGTCCACACCATCACGGTCAGTCAGTCAGGGTTGGCAGAGATTCCCCACGTGAACAGAAGCCAGTTAGAACACAGCACCATTCACCACAGCATCAACCAGCCAGAGTCCAGTCACCACACCATCAACCAGTTCGAGTCCAGCCTGTCAGGATAACCCCAGAGCACACTTGTCACAAACCTCCCAGTCCTGAGTGCAACAACAACAGCAACAACAACAACAGCGATGAGGAATCCTATCGGCCAGGGAAGTTCTATGGTGATGGGATGCAGTACTATCGACTTTGCACACCGGACGAGGAAGAGAACAAATTTCTGGAGGAGAGCCTTAAGTCACGATTCACCCCAAGCCTTAACAAGATGACAGACTCTGGGGGCTCTGATATTCTGGCAGACTTGCAGAGCTACCAGACAGACACAAGATCCATATCACTTGATCTTCGAGACAACTACCAGGCTAGTGAGAGTAAGGTTGGTCTTGGGGATAAACAAATCTATCTCCAGTCTGGGTCCCTGGTGGATCCTCACCAGTGCATGTCAGAAATCTCGAAGAATGTCGGGATAGATCCCCAGCACCACCATCCAGAGAGCATTCATATGGCCAGGTCTGATCATCATGTTGGCCGACAGACTGAAAGGTCAAGAGTTACCCCAGACACTCACAGTAGCTACCATTCTGAAGGCTCAAAGATCATGCCTGTTGATGCCTCACGAATTTCGATGGCTGATCGTCGGCATGCGGAGAACACACATTTATCAATGTCTGAGCCACACGCTTACTACCAATCTGAATCAAAGATCACCTCAGACCCCCATGGCTATCACTCTGAGGCCCCCAAGATCATACCTGTGGATACCTCGGGGATCTCCCCTGCTGACCGCTGCCACCAGGACCCAACAATGACCCCACAACCAGGGCTGTTCAAGGTTCTCACTAACTGGTCCACACCACCCAAACCAACGTCAATCACCGACCTACTCGCCAAGCATCCTGAGGCCTTCCAGGTAGGGTCGTCAGTTTAGTGTTTTTCCCCCATTGTAGTTAGAGATATTAGATTGAACCCAGGCAGGTTTATATCCAAGGGGTGGCTGGGTTTTATTGCTCACGTAATGCCACTCAGGGATGAGTGAGGCTAGTCACTGTCATCTTAAACATCAGGACCAGTTTGCCTAGCCCCAGCCTCCTATGCTTCTCATGGTGCAACACAGGATTGGATGATGAATGAAAAAAAAATAACTTTAGCTACTGTATAATAATATCTGTTTAGTGATGATAATACACTTCTGTTTAGCAATAATTATTCACTACCATTTAACAAATTATTAATGCCAAATGGCAAGAAATCTAGTATTATTATGGAGATTTTTACAAGTTTCAATAGTGTTCCAGGAGTGTTGTCTTTTTTTTCTATTGATTTTTTGAAGACTTTTGTGTTTAGGAATATTGTAGCTTATTAGTATTCTGAGGATATTGTTTTTGTTTTGATTTTCAGGAATTTTTGTATTTAGCAATATTAGCAGTTTTTAAGAGTAAGTTATGCGATATTTGTGGCATATAGATTCAGCAACCCAACTTCCAGGATGTGTGTGAGAGCAATGGGGAGAGCCCTGAGGGGTATGGGGGTACGCCAGGGGGTGGAGGTGAGAGTGTGGAGGCCCGGGGAGTGTCAGTTGTGTCATCAGTGTCTTCGCTGTCTTCTGGGGGTGGCACCAATGAGGAGGGGGGCCTGGATATGGTGCCTGAGAGGGAGAGTGCAAGCAGGGGACACTTCAGGGGGAAACTTACAGTAAGCACACACTTCATTTTTTCTTTAGTAATTGATGGAAAAGTAAAAAGCAGTAGATGATGATGATCATTAATCATCTTCACCCTATTTATAAGTGGGAAATGGAGTTATGATGGTGATGATAATGATGATGATGATGATGATTAATCCTGTTCACCCCATTTATAAGTGGGATGTGTAGTTAGGATGATGATGACCGATGATGTAAAGCCTAGTCACCTTTCAACCCAGGATGATGAAGCCAAATTCTTGCGTGGGCTGGTGCGATTGCAAGCATGTGCAAGAAGGTTCCTCACACAGCGCCTCCTTGCAACCAAATTTGTACAGGAGCAGCTGGCAACACTAGCCGAGGTTGCCAAACTTGCCCGGCAGTTTCACAGGGACATACTGGCTGATAATATACACAAGGGAGATGTAGACTTCCATAAGGCACTCTATAACCAGGTTAGTTTTGTGATAACGAGTCTGTTGGATAGATGTTGTACTTTAGCATTGTATTGAGTTGTGGGAAATAGTTTTTAGATGATGGTGATGATGGTGAAGTTCAGTAATAGTAGAAAATAAGGTTATGATGATGACAGTTATGATGAACAGTATTAGGAAATAAGGTTGTAATGATGCTGTACAGTATTAGTAGAAATTAGGTGATGGTGATTTACAGTATTAGTAGGACGTAAGATTTTAATGATGTCCAGTATTAGTAGGATGTATGGTTATAATTACATAGAAAATGGTGTTAAATGATGATGTATTTAGAGTGAGAAATACAGATAAATAGATGATTATAGTAGATGATGTGGATCTCTGTAATCTTTCTATAATCCTGTTGAACTTGTAATTATTTTGTTGTAGCACGGTCATTTACCTTACCACCTCTTGTATTGCTTTGGAGTAGGAAATAAGGTGGTGATGATGTTAATGATGCATGCCCATGTCATTAATGCTTTGTTTTTGCCTCTAACATGTTGGATGAGGAGAATGGTAATGGTAAAAATGATAATGATTATGATTAAACAGGAGAGACTAGCCCGGGAGCGTATCCGGCGTGTGTTTGTTCTGCTGACGCCTGCAGAGCGAATGTCTCTTATCCGGCGTGACCGACACTTGCGGCAGTTGGAGGAGGAACGCCGGAGGGAGGGGGAGGCTGGGGGCGACACTGGGGGTGGGGCAGGGCGATGGGGATCTCCAAAGCACCAGCCCAAGCAAAGGTTAGCTGTAGATTTATAATGTGATCTAAAAATGACGTCATACCATTTTTTCTCCTAAGGAATCCCTGTATTGGGGTTAGCCATGGTACAGCTGATGTCTGTGGACTGGAAGCTAAATCAAGTATCAGAACCAACTAATTACTCCCCACCAATTGTTAGAAGCTGTTGAGGAAAGGAGAAATAGAAATTTGTAACAGTGTGGGAGCACAGTGAAGGCAATGCAGTAAGTTGATTCAGATTTCTGTCCTCAAAACTGAAGTTGATTAAAGAGTTAAGTAGCATATCCATGGGCCTCTGCATTACAGATAGTGCAGTACTGAGTTGGATAATGGATGGATATAGGTTTGTTACATATATGCAGTATATAATTTGTCAAACCTGAGAAGCATTTAACACTCCCAATACTGATTCATCATGTTTGTGCCCACCAGTCCTGACTAGCATCTGTTTTAATCCAGAGATTTTTATTTAAAGGAATAGGGTATGACACACACCAGGGAATCATTTGCCTCTTCAGAATATGATTTCTCACAGTATACTAAAAGCATTATGCTCTGTATGTTGCATTATAAGATTGAGATGTGGTTAGATGTGCTTAAATACCAGTTTTTAATCGTTACTGGTATCCCCCCCCCCCTCCCCGCAACATTTTTTAGATCTCAAGAAGAACACACCATGTCCCCGCGACCTCATGCTGGCAAGCGACCCTCCCCGACTAGCCCCCGGCCCCAGGCAGACCCAAAGACTCGTGCTCCAGCCGGTCAGCGAGGTCGCGGCACCAGACTAACACAGTCATACCAGTTCAGCAGTGTCCAGTCAGATCGCAGACCATCTCCAAGGGCTAGTAAACTGCCGGTACATACTGAGCGAATAGGACCGCAGGCTAACATTAATGGGCGCCACCCCAGTAGGATGCAAGTTGATCGGTCGCCACAGGAAAACAAGTGGGAACTGCAGAGTAACCGGTATGGGAGTCGTATGGTTCAAGACCGATCACCATATGACAGTAGACCACCACGTCAAGCTAGGAATAAACAAGACACATATCCGCCGGACTCAAAATATCCCTCGATGAGCCAAAGCCCAAGGGTACACACAAGTCAAAGTGCCCGGGCAATGAAATCATGGCAGGATCGTTCACCCTCAGAGGTGCGTGCCGGGACAAACCGTTGTTCGGTGCACCCTCGCAGCAGCAGCACCCCAGAACAGGTGACAGCAGGACGAGGGAGGGCCAAACAGAGCACTAGGGTAGGCGGGCCAGGGGGCGGACCTGCCAGAAGTCTAAGTTGCACCACACGCTCAACGTCACACATCAACAGTCCACGCAGAGGAGGTTAGTTTCAAGATACTAACACACAACCCTTTTAGTCATCATCCATTGAACTTCATTTAGATCATATGTCATTCATGGTTGAGAGCAAGCAATGCCTTCACATGATGGCACTGTTATAACTGGGCAGCTCTGTTGCCTGGTTGTGCAGATGTTCCCCAACTCCCTCCATGTTCTCTCAAAAGAGGAGATTGAACTGCAGGAGAAGGGGATCATCAGCTGGCAGTCCCATGAGTTCACATTGAGTTAAGTCTGCGGTCACAACACTTAACATTATAATTATCTTCATAACCTAGTCGTCTCCCAGTATAAATAGGGCATGGAAACCAGTATAGGAAAAGCTGTCCATGAAGTCCCCAGTGAAATGGCCATACTTTCATTCTCATATAAGACATTCAATAATTTCCACTCCATCATACCATAGTATTGGTTTTAAATGTTATATGATGAGTTATTCTTATGATGTTATGCTTGCTATTGAATTGGCATGATTTGATAGCAATGGTATGCAGTATTATTCTAGTAGTTATGGAATTTTTAATTACAGTACTGTACGCTAATAAGCATTCAGTTACATTCTCATTTTTTTAAAAATTTTGTTAACATTATTCAGATGATTAGTATGCAGATCAGAATAAGTCTGCCTCTAGTATTTCTGGTTTTCCTATTTACCTTTGGAAGATGTAACAGTTTTATATATTTTCTTGCTATTTTCCTTTTAAAAGTTTTTGTGTTGCCCTTTTTTTTTATGTGTTTTTCTGATATGCATTTTTCAGTGTTGCCATAGATGCTCTATTAGCCGTGTTCCACAAGGCTTGTCAGGCAAAGTTTATGTGCATTTTCACCTTTTTATCCAGATCAGTCTTGCTTTGCTTGCGTCTTCCTGTTCTTGGATCCTACCCTTTTCATGTGCTAGTGGGAAATAGAGTTAGGATGTTAGGGACAATTGATATGCATATGTACAGGGTGGTCCATAAATAATATTCCTCTAGAAACTCACCTGGCAGTATCTTGTGTTGTGTTGGCAGCTGAGTCTGCTGCTGTGGGAGTGGCTGTAGGAATGAATAGATAGATATACAGGGTATACTTTGATAACATTGACTGAGCCATCCTTGCAATACACAAGAAATTGACCTGCATAGTAGAAGAGGAATGTTATATATGGATCATTATGTATAAATCTGTTGGTCTCTGTGTTACCAGTACAGTACTGACTATATTCTACCTTGGGGTATGGAAGAAGAATTTAAACATTGTCCATATGTTCTCTACATTTTGTATGTGGCAACTGAAACTGACAAGGCTGCGGGATGGAAACCCTATTTTGGAAATAATATAAAGACATGGTAACACAGTGCTAATGCGGCAAACAGTGTTATTTATCCTACACCACAGGAGTAAGCCTCAGATTCATATCCACAGAGAGATTAGAGGGCATGCTTTAAATTCCCTCAACTTTAGGTGGTGTAAGGGATGGGATGTTCATTATGAAGACTAGTGTAGATTTTTTTTTTTTTTTTAAATAGTTATTGTATGCATTGTGGTAGGTGGGGGCACTCACCATCCACTCACTCGATGTAGTGCTGCTCTTGGGTGTCTGCCCTTTCCTCTCCTCCATCCTTCTTTCCTTCCATCCTCTTCTTTCTTTCCTCTCACTCTTTCCTCTTTCTTCTGCCTGTGGGTGACATTACACTCCCTTCTCTGTCTTTCTCTCCTTCATTCTTTCCTCTTTCTTCTGCCTGTGGGTGGCTCTACACTGAGTGACATGCCAAATTTTGGCACCTGGTGGTTTAGTGGGTAATTATGGCACCCCAATCGGAATGAGCCAGTGAAGGTTTATATCCAAGGGGTGGTTGGGGTTTATTGCTCATGTAATGCCACTCAGGGATGGATGAGGCTGGTCACTCTCATCTTAAATGTCATGACCAACTTTCCTACGCTCCTCATGGAGCAACGTAGGATTCGATGATGGATGGATGTTTATGCTGTGCCTTCTAAGAAAAAATAGGTTTAGTTACTGTATATTCTATACCCTGCGCCCATTGGAACCTCAAAGGGAGTGGCAAAGAATTGTCTGTTACTACTGTATTTGCTGGTAATCAGAGATCTATATATAAACATTTCCTCTGTGCTTACACCCAGGTTTCCCTAAATACCTACCAGCTATTATTGTTCCCTCTTAACTGTTGTGTTTCAGCTTCCATTGTGTTTGTGTTGCAGTTTCCATTCCTCAGTTTGGTCTTCTCTCTCGAACCTGCTGTCTTCACCCAGTGATTAGGTGTTTATACAGATAGGATTATATTCTTGTAAGTTTATGAGGCTTCCTAGATCCCCTTCATTACCAGTTTCTTTCTGCATAGTACATATTAATGTTCTCATTTGTGATGTTATGCAAACTGTCAGTGCAGTATTAAGAAAATTTAACTGTTATACACTGTTGGTCAGATGTAGTGTCCTGCTCTCAGACAGAATGAATCTCAACTAAATAAGGTTACAGCAACAATGCTTGGGAGGAGGGATGATTGGTGTTTAGGTGGCAGGAAGGGCAGTAAAGGGTAGAGTCTGATTCCTGGTCTACATTTAGTAGAGGTTCATACCTTAGCTGGGAATGGGACACGACATTTGACTGCCAGTGGGATGTAGGACCTGGATGATGATATTGATGAACATGGAGCTGTAATATTTTTTGTCTGTGATATTTATATGGACCATCAGTAGTACAGAGACTCAGGATAAGCAATAATAGAATACTGTGGTATAGCTTGTAAGGTAAGTAGCCTTGGAAAAGGTGATAGGAAGCCTTGGAAACCCAAGAGAATATTGTCTTGAACCCTGATGTTGCTTGTCAGCCTCCTAGGAACTCCTTGAATGGTGGTGGTTGTGGATCAGCTGTTTAAATTTAAGTATATTGTGTGTGTGTGCACGCACACATGCGCATGTGTGTGTGCATGCACATTTTTTTTTTTTTTATGCAAGGAAGAAGGAACCAAGGGCCATGGGCCCGCATACTGTTCCTTCCAAGAAAAAGTAAAAACAATACATGCGTGCTTGTGTGTGAGATAGGGAGAAATCACACTGCATTTTAAGGTCAGTAATTTCTTTATACTTTTTCTGTCATTGTGCTGCTGATTTATAACTTCTAAACCCCAGGTGTATATTATATCAGCTTAGTGAAGAGGGCATTGAGAATGAGAGAGAAAGCTTTTTAATTCTCTGTACTGCATTTGTTTGCCACCTGATCTTTAGGGAGTTCGTAGCTGGTTAGCCCTTTCACTCTAATGTATATGTCCTTTTATTAATTTATTTATTTATAATTTTTTAACAGGTATTGTAGAGTTTTATTTAGCTTTTGAGACACCCCATTGACTGAAGGGGTTAGAGTTTTACATAAATACCCTGTGTGTATTGTTAAATGTTTTGTTTTGTGGCTTGTGTTTTTGCCAGGTGCCCCCCTGTCTGGTCCAGCCCCCCCTCTGGCCTTTGCTATGGCGCGAGATGGAATGGTAATAGCCAGTAATGCTAGTTCAGGGATGCTCACCTGCTTTCACTCTTGCCATAGCTTTGTACAGTATTAATCACTTTTTCCCTCACTATTACAGTAACCCCATGTACTTCACTGTCACATTCTATTCTGTCTTTTAAGTGGTAATTTTGGGTAATTGAAATGTGGGCAATCACATGCTTTCACCTTCATCTCACTCTTTATTACTTTTTTTTTTTTTTTTTCCAGTTGTCATTTTTGTTTTTGAAGGCTCCAACATGCTTGCATGCGTCAGCCTCAGTCATCTAATGGCGCCTCTCCATGCATCTCGATTTCTGGCAGCTTCCCTATTTAGTCCCTTAACCTTGAGGTCACACTCAATGACCTCATCCCAGGTCTTTTTCACTCTACTTTTCACTGTGCTACCCCCAGCATTAACACTTCTCACTTTCTGCACCCAGTTATCATCCCCCATCCTCTCCACATGCTCACACCATCTCTGTCTACCTCTCCTCATCACAACACCAATACATTCCAGTCTCATCCTACCTCTCAACTCTTCCATCATAAATCTAGCCCCCCCCCAGGCCTTGCACATGGATGCACTGCACATCCATCTAATCATTGCCATTTCTGTACGATTGAGCCGGATATCCTCTTCCTTTACTGCCCAGGTCTCACTGCCATACAGCATTACACTCGTATCACATGCCTCATACAGAAATCCCTTAGGACAGAGGGAGAGCCCTCTCAGTGTCAGGAGAGGCAACAGCTCCCTGAACTTCTTCCAACCACTCCTCACTCTAGCCACAGAGCCAGCTCCTGCCCCACCTCCAGCACATAACATGTTTTCCAAATAATAGAACTCTTCCACATACTCAAAGACTCAACAGCAAGTTCAATCCTCTCACACCTCGCCATATCCACATGCTCTTCCCAACACACTGCACACATGAAATTAGAATTATCTCACAGTCTACCTCTAATACATTTACATCTCTTATGCATCCATTTATCACAAACACTGCACAAGATGGAATAACTTCCCATGCCCTTGTGGCAAATTGCACATGGCCACTCTCCATGTTCTTTGACAGTACCACCCTCAGCCCTAGATACCATCACGTTTGTTTTATCTGCATTTACTCTTAAGCCCTTGTGTCCCATACCATCTCTCCGCTTCCTAAGTCTTTTCTTAGCCCCCCTTTCATTCTATGCAACCAACACCAAATCACGAGCATACATCTCCCACGTGAGTCCATTTCTGAAGTCACGTGAGAGTACTTCAAGTATCGTGATAAACAACAAGGTGCTCAAGTCTGACCCCTGATGCACACCAACATTCATGGAAAACTCATCACTCAAATCTTCATTCACCCTTACCTGGGTGTGAGCACCCATGCATGTCCATACTGACCCTAACCAGCCACTCCTCGATCCCAAGCTTACTCATTGCCCACCTCACCTCCTCATCACATAGATATCATTCATTTACTGCACTGTTGTATTTGCACATATATATAGTTGTTATTTCAAATTTATCTCCCTTACACTATATACTTTATCTTTCTAACACTTGCACAGCTGGCTTGCTTTACCTTCTTCACCCTCTGCTCACAAACATTTTCCCTCAAATATTAGTCACATACTGTATAGTACTAACTACCATATTAAGTTGTATTACCACAGGGGCAACATATACTGCCCAGAATTGATCACTTTGCATTACATAAGTTCACTGAAAGCACTCACCACTGGCTTACAGAGGTGCACATCAGAAACCCAATAGTCAGTAAGACTTTTTACTATTGAATGTCCTTCACTCACTGAGGCACTGTAAACATTACTGTATTTCTTGTGATTTGTATGATTGGTGTACTTCTCCTACTGGTAATAATGCCTGATGTCCATTATGGCTGGGATTGACCACCCATACATATTACAAGTGTTAATAATGGTTAGGTTAGAGTAGATGACAGAAGCAACACAGTAGAGGTAATTGGACAGTCTCAGTGTATTATACGGTCTCTCGTTTACAGAGACTGTAATGCACACACATCAAGGATGTGTGTGCAGAGCACAATAGGTTACAGTATAGCACTGTTTAATCTTTTTCTAGGACAAGTGATTAAGTGCACAAGAGTCTGGTGCTTGGAACTGGTGCAGAATTTGATTGTGTCCTGGGAAGTCTGTTTTTCATGGACAGCACATTACAACTCATCTTATCCTATGCATCATCAGAATTTAGTAATTTACTGTTTTATTTTTTAGTTTTTTAAGTTCAATTTGTCTTTTCCTGTACATCATCAGAGTTTAGTCATATACCAGTATCTTTAACTTTATTTTTTAAGAGATGTTTTGCTCAGTATGCAAACATATAAAAATAAGTTTAGATATTGAAGATTAATTTTTATTGTTAATAATTTATGAAAGATTCTTTTGTTTCTTATGCTTGTCAGAGGCTTAAGTCTGATTATTTAGGTAACTTCGTTTCTTATTTTTGATCATCACATTCAGTTTGTTTTGAAGGAGAAGACATCATCATAACACAACATAAGAGGCACAGTCAAGATTAATTGTTCCTTTATACAGGATGCCCCAGGGAATGTGTGAGAAACTTAAAGAGGTTATTCTTGGACAGATGAGTAAAAATTGCCATATTGTACTGGATTCGGTTCTCAGCATTATGGAGCTGCAGTTACCGATAGCATTATGAGTCAGTTGTGAGGGAGTTATGGAACTACAGTCCAGTTTACAGGTGGTCTTGTGGATTAGGTATAAGGGAGACCATTTTTGCCCATAAAGTCATTAGTAATATACTATAACGCCTGAGAATTACACTCACTGTGATATAACATTTACTAATCAAATTAACCCAAAAGTAGCCTTCTGAAGTTTCTCACACATAACCAGGTGCAGTCTGTAGTATTTGAACCCTGTCAGATCCAAATGAAATCATTGTTCTGTTTACCATGAGGATTTAGAGTTGTGCTTCTTAATTGTAGAACCCATGTAGGTAAGGGAAGTGTTAACTGATAGTACTTTTCATATTTCCACATTTAAATCCCATAGTGTGGTATTTTACTGGGAAAGAGGGTTAAGATAATGATGATGGTTGGGAAATACTGTTATATAATTTTATGAATGAAGGGACAGGAGGGAGGGATGACTAAGAGTGAAGGTGGAAGGGCAGATCATAGAAGATAATGGTGATGATCTGATGAATACTGTGATAATGATGATAAAGCTTTTGTCCTGTCAATTTTACTGTGCTGGATGATAATAGGGTTTAAGAGTGGCTACTGTTTTTGAAGCATTGCTACATATTACTTGATTATCATGTTATCATGGAGGCCTTGAGTGCAAGTGAATTCTAGAGAACTTGGTGCTAACAGATTAACCATTATTAATATACTCTTTTCACCTTAATCTAGCCCAGATTTTTGTCCTTTTCCTGCTCATTTCATGTATGGTAACGTGGTGAAAGAAAAAGTTATAGCTGTGGCTCTCCATCCTGTGTGTAGCACTTCTTTATGAACAGTGTCATTCTTTAGTCATAATTTGTTGCTACAACTCAGTATAATGGATGGAGAAAGAGCAGTTTTAGGCCAGGTTAGATTGCAGTTTGTATGGTACACTGTTATTAAGCATACTAAGCCATTTCCCTTCTCCTTGTCTGTTCTCTAGCCCCGCCACCTCGCCCCACAGCAACCAAAGCTGCGGTAGCTGGTCGCCGCCCGTGGCGGTGATGGTGGCAGGGTGTTGGCAGCCTTGGGTGGCGGGCAGGACAGGTTGGCATCTCTGGCAGGCAAATTCTGCAAGATGGCCGCTCTCGGTGGCGGGTGTTTCAAGATGGCTACTGGCGCACCCTGACTCAGTGTCGCCCGGGCAGAAGGTGAACTGGTAATTGGGTAACTGATAAACAGGTAACTGGTAAACTGAATAGAATGTGTTGGTACACAGTTGGAAAAAGTTATATTAGCTGGTGATTGGTAAAGAGCTGGAGTGTTTGCTAAGGGTTGATATTGATTCCTGGTATTGGTAAACTAGTAGTATACATTGCATTATGATGCTGTATGGAAAAATCCTGTGCCATATAACTGATATATCAAGAAAAATTGAGGTAATTATGGAATACTCTTGTGTTGCTAAGTTCATAGTACATGTAATTTAGTAAGCATCCATTATTCTGGCTTCTCATTGGTTCATCTTTCCATTATTCCATCAAAAATTACATCTTATAACCTCATTCTCTCATTGTTTTTATCTCACTGATGCCTTGCTTTTTTGAGAAAACTCCCCAGCTACGGATTACCATGGCAAAAGTCTCTTTGATGTTTGTGGTGATAAAGCTGTGTGTTCTTGTAATGAAGAGTTACAGGTTTAAGGAAGATTGGGTAAATTCCACTAGTGCTTAATAAAGGATATTAATGTTATGCTTGACCACTTGGTGTGAGCTCAGTAGTTGTGGCAACTCAAAACTTACATTCTTTTTCTTTACAGTATTTAGAATGCACTGACGTATTTTTGACCATAGTCTTTTATGACATCGCTGCCTAGCACTTGTGTTGCAGACAGCCTGTTTGTTGGTAAAATAGATCAAAGAAAAATTTAAAAATTTCCTTATCTCATGTTTAGTCAGGGACAAAAGTTTGCCTCATTCCACTGTCTGCTTCACAATTAGGGCATGTCCATCACTTTTCTTCCAGATGCATGAAGTCAGAGGTCACCATATTTGAGCAGAGAAACATGTCAGGTCTCTCTCAGCTTTGGAATGTCAGCCAGCAGAAGAAAGTGAGAAGCAGATGAGGTGAAATATTTGGCAAACTTGTGTCCCCAATTACACATGATTAGGGTTGATGATGATGATTGTTTTTTCTCCAGTCAGCAGTAACATAAGCATGACCTAAAAGGAAAAATTACCAAAGCTTAGCTTGCAGCTCCAGTTTATTGTGTGCTTTATGAATTGTCTCATTTCAATAGGCAACTCGTATTGACAGACTGGATATTTTGTGTAATTTGGAGCTGACCTATATGCTGTATTGAAGAGTTGAGAGCAGGGCTTAAGTAGTGGATGTTACATTTGTGAACTGAAGGCTTTGCTAGAAACTGGTGTTAGCCATGAATGAATAGTTGTTAGCTGCAGTGCCAAGAAGTTGAGAACTTTTGATTTGTAGTTACCAGTAGGATGCTGAAAGTAATTTATGAGACCTGGAAGTTGCCATGTTCATGAACCAGTCCATTCTCCACTAAGAAGTTGTGTAACTCTCAATGCTGCCACACACATGTGACTAAACAATTGTCGCCATACACTGTCCAGGCAGGATTTTGGTCCCAAGCTTATCAGTGCAAGATGCCATATTCTCATAGGCATGGGAGGCTGTCTGGTGCATCTTCTTTATGAACTTTTATTTTGTGCATTACTAGTTTCTTTTTTCTGTGTCTTTTTGATGCTAACATAACTGTAAAAAAAAAGTACACATAAAAGAATATGTACACTCTGGCTTTAATGGCTCACTTTTAGCCGAATAATATTGTTAGACATTAGCTTGAATATATACATGAGTTGTCCTGACCATGACAGGATTAACAGCTTTCTATTCCACCCAAGGGTTGTTGTTTTGTGCTAAGAGTATAATTGCAATGTGCTGTATGCTTCAGAAAAGTTTTTCAAATAGGGTTAATACATAAACCCCTGATGAAGAGTGCACAGTGTAAAACTGGTAAGGAAGATGTGCTGTAGAGCCTCTGAGCCTGCTGAGCATACCTGCCAAGAACCACAGTCATTAACTACCCAAGTGTGCATATCATTTGCAAGGTTTTTCTGCTCCATAAATAGTTTTGAGACACTAGCCTTATTATCAACACCTTCATTATGGTGACATTTTTTAATGTATAATATATAATATACTTTTTTATATAGATGCTTTTTGAACTGCAGAGGTTAGATATAGTCTTCATTAGCTCCTACAGCATTGGGGGTCTTTACCAAGTTGAATAAAAGCATCTGGAGAGAGCAATGATAAACTGATTAACTGTAGTACTTCATCATATGGAAAGGGATACAGCAGAGGCTGCAAAGGCATACATAACCCCATGGTTATTGACAGTCATTTGTGAAACCCTTAATAAGAGTAAAGGCTTCTCTCTTTGCATCTGATTGTGTTTTGTAGTATGGCATGCAGTGTCTGAGGCTTGTGACAGGTGCATAAATAACTCGTGATAGAAGCAAAGTGTGTCTGTCTTTTCAGTGTTGCTTCTGAATGCATTCTGCTAATTTGGCATGCAGGCTAACCACATTTAATGCTGTCTGTAACATGGCATGCACACCAACCACATTTATTGTTTTGTTTAAAATGGTATACCAGCTGATGACATCTAACATGTACCATACTCACATGTGTTTCATGTACGACTCATGCCAAGAGTAAAACCTCTAATTCTTTGCGTATTACACTGGGAAATGTTGCATTTAGACTAAAATGGGAGTAAAACTGTGATCAGCTTCTCTTCTGATGGTTGAATGCACCCTAATGTGACTTGCAGGCTAACCACATCAAATATCCTTAATTGTTCCATTAATGAGCAGCAAAAATTAAAGACTTCAGTACACCTTCACCTTTACAAATTGAACAGTATGGCTGACATTCCCAACTGGATATATTGCACATTTTTTCTTTCAGTAATGTATCTGTCTATCCATAGACAGATGCCATAATCCCTTAAGGGGTGGCCGTTTGTCTTTGAGTTAGTTGTATTACGGGGATGGGCACTAACAGGTTACTCTATTTTATTCAGGGAAGGAGAGACCCCCTCATAGTGTAAGCCTAAGCAAGATATCTTCATTAAAGAGTGGGCTCTCAAAATTTTCGTGTTATCATAGGAATAAAACGAGTAAGACATTTTGGTATTGTACTGCTAGAATATTAATGGGTAAATTGTGAATGTCAGTTGCTAACCATAGTTTGTACCCAGTTTTGATACAAGGAGGCACTTTACCACCTCCTCCTCTGCAGTTTATCCTGCTTAATACACTTTATAGTATCTTTGTCATTTACATCTTTTTTATATTGACATACATGTATTTAACATAAGTGCCATAGATGAGAATGTTACATGCACTAAATAGAAATGCGCCGGTAAAGAAGAGATGCTGGAGAGTCCCCAGTACCCACAGTAAGATGGTCCTTAGTCATGATAGAGGGATATAACAAGATAGATTTTCATACCTGCTTGGCTGGTGCTCGTGAGGGGCACCTTCATGTGGTGGCACTGACATAACCTGGTGGCTTCATTGTCTGGTTATACAGACATCCCTCAACTCCCTTCTTTTTTCCTCAAAAGGAGGAGGATGGGCTGCAGGAGAAGGACATCTGTAGCCAGCAGCCCACTGGGTACATAGATCAGATAAACCTGGGGTCACAACTACTACTGCTGCCTGATTGATTAGTAACCTTTTCAGAGATGAAAAAAAAAAAAATCTTGATAATTACAGATGATTAAAACAGAAGAAAGAGGTCTGGTTGTGGTAGGGCTTGTGAAGACTATATCTAACCCTTCAAGTAAGAAAATTTTCTGCTAAGCCTAAATATAATCATCAGAAGGTAGGAGGATGAAAATATTAAATACGGGATTATAACTGTTATAGCAAGATTTCTTGTAAATTTTGATATAGGTAGTTTATGTGGATCTCATTTTTGCTTTTGTCATAGTTTCCAAACTATGAAAAACATTTGAGCACAATGAACTTTGTGTACAATAGGAAGATATTGTACATAGTTATGTCTGTACCATATTTTGCAGTTCATTGTTCCATTTTTTTTTTTTTCCCCCTCACTCCAGCTGATCGCTAATTTTTAACTTGCATGATTTCCTGCAGCATCCTGTACTCATTTGAATGATCAAGACAATGGCACAGACCAACTTTAGGCCCCTACACCTCACATGGGGTAACACGGTACAGTGATTGGCTGTTGTAGTGTTTTTTTCTTTTCCTCTCTAGTTTTTAAGTTGTCCAGTAGCATCAGTAATTCCTCACTCTCAAACATTTCACCTCCAAAGTGTAGACATATTGATCTCATTAACTTGTGACCAGTATTGTAGTTTATATTTTTGAAATTTTTTGTGTGATTTGTAGTATTTTTCCTTTGTTTTCATGTATATTTATGTACCTGAGGTCTTTGCATGTTCCAGTACAGTATTTTGAGGTACTGTAATTGTAGATAAAAGGAAATATTTAGCATTAAGTGCTCCAAGTCTTTATTGATATATTTTATTCTTTATAAAGTACTTTAAAGAAGGGAAGAAGCAAACTCCATTGACATTGTAACAACAAGTAGATGTAGTGACCGAGTGAAGAAATGTTTGGTTGAATTTAACTGGATATTATGTCTGAATACTGTATTCTGCTACATAATACAGTATATAATACTGTGAATCCTCATTACAAGCTGCCTTTGTTGACATTGAAGTTTTGCTTACAAGTTGACAGGTACAGTAATTACGTTACTACTGTATTGCCATTTAAAGTTTCATTCCTACCTCTAAATCTGTTTTGCTAGTTGTCCCAGTTTATAGTATTGTAGAAATTATGAAGTTTTAGGCAACATCCCAGACTTATGTGGACTGATTGTACTGTGTTAAGAGAGTAAAAAAGTAACATATACAGTAGTTACATTATTGTAGAAATTAATCTTGTATACTGGTGAAGAAATGTGAATATCACTTTCACTAGACATAGTGACTGAGATATTCTCAGGTACTGAAAAAGAATACAAGGAAAAACTCACTGCATCACATGGAAAGTGGCAAGAGATTTGTTGTGTCCCATTGTTGTGGAGGCGTGCTTTGCTCTGCTTGAATGCCATCAGACTTGTCAAACCCTTCATTATAGGGTGTGTCTCCTAAGCTTTATATAATTATTGGCAGTAGGAAGACTAGAAGAAATAAAACATTATGGTACTGTGGCCTGTGTCGACAGTCTCTTGCTACCAGATATACAACTAGTGTGAGCATAATGAGTACACTGCCTCATCTGTTGTATTGTACTGCCCAACATCAGTACTACCAGCATGGTACATTGAGGTACTACCCTTTTAAAGATAGTGTACCTTCATCAGCACAGTGATAAATCGTTTGTAGGCCAGAGTATCAGTTTGGTATTTAATTCTGCCTGTTTCCCAAGTAGTTCATTGTGGGTATTGCTGGACAGATTTTTTCAGCAGAAGACCCTGACATGACGTGGTTAAGTTAATGAAGTGAAGTAACTGAGGTGATATTCAGTATTCCTGCTGTCTCAACTCACAATTTTCAGACATATTTGCACTCCAGCTCTCCATTTTCATAGTGTCATCATTCTCGGTGCTTCATTCTGGCTCTGCTTCTCCTCAGTGGTGTGCTTACTTGTCACTTAGTTTGTGTCACCTGAATATACTGCTAACAAACTCTAACACTGAGACCGTCACATACCTGTGAAGTGAATTTTTATACAGAAATGTTATGCTGTGGTCCGAATGAGTCAGCAAGGGTTGTGTACATGTGGGCATACAAGACTCCCTAGCAACTGTGTTTTACCATTTCATGTGTACATTTAGCACTTTAATATTCACTTGCAGTTTTTTTAACACACTAAAATGTGCAGGAAGAAGCAGGATGGCTGCACATGTGAGAAATTAATGCACATTGATCTGTGCTGGCCAAACTATCTGACTGTACATTGTCCCCTGTGTAACAAAGATAATTATATTGCATGAGAGGTATGCTTTGAGATAGCCTGAGCATAATCAGAATTCACATAGCTGCCAAAGAAATTCTTGGAAACTGAGACTCAGGTTACTCTACTGTTAGAAGAATGAAAGTACAGTATTGTATTTTGATGATGAAAATGAAAATGATAAAGAGATATAGTACAGCAAGTAACACGCAAGAGAATACAATATTAAAATGTAAGAAGCCAGTTAAAATGGTAGGAAAGAGGTGATATGGAGTCTTTTAGCCCCACTATACCCATTTTACTTTAACTTGGCCTAAAATCACCATATCTCCAACTTGATTGCTGAGTTGTAACAGTAGATTAACACTGCAATTTGGTGCCAGTCATGAAGTGCTGTGTGGAAGATGTTTGGCTGGATTTTTTTTTTTTTTCCCCCAGCCACTGAAGTATGTGAAATAAGGTAAAAAAAAAAAAAAAACAGTTCTGAGCCAAGTTAGGATGAAAAGGGTACACAATATGGTACAGCCCTAATCCCCAGCACAGTTAAATAGTATTTGTCCACTTGTATCACTGTCTTGGACAAGTAGCTTTAAGTATTGCAGAATTATATGATTTTTGTAATTTTAATGAATGCACAGTGGCTTAGTGGGTTGTGTGTCTGTCATGATGCTGTTCATGTGCTGTGTGAAGGTTTGAAGCTTATAGGATGACTGTTTAGTATTTTGTTGCTCTCGTGATCCTACTTCATCCCATCCATAGGTGCAAAAGAGGTCTGGATAAGGATGAGGATGATGCCAGTAGGGTTTTAGGCCAGACATCTACCCCTAAGTGTGAACAGTGGTAAAATAGTTTTGGGCTTCTACACTTTACAGTGGGTGTAATGTGGAACTGGAAATTGCAATGTTTTTAGTACTTATTACTTATTTCTGGATTCTACCACACCTCACCCATTGGTGGAAAAAATTGTCAGGATGATGATGTAACAAATGTCTGTAGAGTTTATTATATGTGTGCATTATGGTACTTCCTTCTTGGTGTTCTTGCTCAAAGTGGAAAGCTTTAATTAGTTTTTACGTTCATTCACATTTACGTTTGGTGCAAATCTCGGAATGCAGATTTTTTCTGTATCTATTTTCTTATGAGTACCGTATAGTTTTATTTTTATATTATACTTTATAGTATATTTGTATGCTGGTTAATTTTAGGCTTAAGTTTACTGACTGATTGTATATTTTATCATTGCTGCTGCCAAATGATTTTCATTGACTTTGGAAAGAGGGGATTACAGTATATGATATTGGTATAACTTTTTACGATATATCCTTCATAGTACAGTAGTAGAAGGGTAGTTGTGGCCTCAGGGGCAACTGGAATGCAAACCCAGTGGACTGCAGATAAGTTCCTCATCTGCAGCCCACCCTACGCTATTTGGGGGATGGGAGGTTGTTGAGAGATGTTTATAATACCAGGAAGCTCCAGTGCCTGAGTCTCTTTGACAAGGAGGCTATGTTTTCACCTGTTTTTGTTCATTTGTTTGTATGTCTGTTAGCAGGATTACTCAAAAACTAAAAGTGAGATCTGGACCAAATTTGGTGGGTAGGTAGCCCGTGTTCCAGGGAACAATCGATGAACTTTTGGGACCAATCCAGGTCGTTTTACAGATTCTGGGTCCAGAAAACATGTTTTGTGAAATCCTAATCAATGATGAGAAAACCTAACCCATTATGAAGAGTGGGTTGGAAGTTACGTTGCCTTTGTCGGAGAGGTTCGCTCCACTGAGTGCCCCTCTAGTTATACAAGTCTGACCACGAGAAGAGGTCCCTTTCAAGCACCCTCTCCAGAGTAATGTGGTTGATGAAGGATATACTTTAACTAAATTCTTCACTAGAAAATTCTGTCCTGTGCTTAATGAAATCATGTGCAGTAGCAAGTATAAAATATACATACAGTAAAACCTCGATATAACGGACTTCAATAGACCGGAATTCGCTTTTATCGGACTCGAGGAGCTACCGGACTAAACTCCTATATATCGGAAAAAGTCCGATAAAGCCAGAAAGCAGTCCGGACTGCCTGACCACTTCAGCTATGTTCACCACAATAAGACAAGTAAAAGACATGTTTTTCAGTGCACAGTACAGTATTATTATGAAATTTGATTAATGTAGTGAAGGTATAACACAGTACAATACTGCAATGGTGGTGAAAACCACTGATGCAATCCGGACTAATGTCTGATATATCAGAAAAAGTCCGGATTAGCAGGGGTAAGTCCGGATGTCGCTTTTATCGGAATTTCGCATTTTTCGGACTGGCTTTGGCCCCAATTAGTCCGTTACAGTGAGGTCTTACTGTATTGTCATCCTGAGTTAACATAAGTACTGCATTAAGTTTCACTGGTAAATGACAGGCTTCAGTTAGACATTTGGCATCAAGTATTCGTAGATCTTTTGTTCTTCATCAAAATGTGCCTGAGTCTTTGTACAGAATATGTGTGTATAGGCTTTGTATGTGTGTGTGTGTGTGTGTGTGTGATTGTATCTATGTGTGCATGTATTTATATTTATTTCATAGTGACAATAGGAGCAGAGTACTAACCCATAGCATGTCAGTTCAGTGCTGTTTTCTTGTAGGTTTGGGAGACTCTCTAGCATCCTTTCTTATCAATTTATTTTTGCATATGGCTTGTTTATCTTGATATCAGTTATGCTAAAGCCAGAAAATATTAAGGTGTTTATTTTTGCAATCTTTGTGTGTTTTTAGTGCAGGTGATATAGAAAGGCATCAGTAAGTTTCTATAGAATAGTAAGGTGTAATATACAAATTAAGTTCTTAAGGAACAGGTGACAAAGCATCCCATGCCCATAGAATACAGTTCATTATAAGCAGGGTTGCAAAGCACAGAAGGTGTTAAATGTTGCTGGGTAGAAGATACAGAATATCACTAAATTTATGATAATGTTCATGTGTTAATCGAATGGTTGTTAAAATTATCTGTATAAATGTAGGTCTTAAATACAGTATTGATAAAAAATCTGTGTGTACAGTAATACTAGATTTCACTCTACTGGCAGTCAGAATTTGGTGATATATATACTGTATATAGTATATATATATATATATATATATATATATACATCTACTCGATGTAGTTCTGCTTTGGATGTCTGCCCTTTCCTCTCTTCCTTCCTTCCTCTTCTGTCTTTCCTTCATTCTGCCAACAGGTGACTTTACACTCCCTCTTCTGTCTTTCTTTCCTTCACTCTTTCCTCTTCCTTCTATGGGTGACTCTACATTGAGTGACAAGCCAAATTTTTTCCTGTACACCAGGAAACCATTTATTACACTGGGTGGTTACCATATAATCAAATTATGGCACCTGATGGTTTAGTGGGTAATTAAGGCACTCCAGTCAGATTGAGCCTTTATAGGTTTAAATCCAAGGAGTGGTTTATTGCTCATGTAATGCCACTCAGGAATGAGTGAGGCTGGTCACTCTCATCTTAAATGTCGGGACCAACTTGCCTAGCCCCGGGCTTCTACACTTCTCATGGGGCAACATAGGATTGATTGATGGATGGATGAATGTTATTACTAGTGACAGACGTGTTAACCACCATAGTTTGAAGAGATTTTTCCTGAGCAGAATAAAATTGTCTTTTATATCCCAGCTCAGTTGCAGTAGCCTAATATAGGCAGAGCATAAGGTGTCATGTATCCGCTTTATGATCATATTAGCTGTCAGTAGTGTCATATGCTTATAATAAGCCATGTGTCTTGTGGTCATAGGATGCTCCCTGATTCCTTGTCCTTAGTTATTTATTTTGGATATTACACCTTAAGTAGTGCTTGAGAGGGACACTTTCATGTACTGGCACTACTATAGAATATTCAACTGCCCTTCAGCTCCCTCTTAGCCCCCCAAAATCCCTTCAGAAGATAGTAGATTGCAGGAAAAAGGCAATGTCAGTTTGCAGTCCACCAGGTTCACATGCAGATGAGCCTGGGGGAATCCTTTCCAGCATCGAGAAACTTTGATAACAAAGATGTGCTAGGGAACCTCCTAATCCTGCAAAGAACACAACATTTAGGGCTGTATAATGAAAACTTTTTGTGTGAAGATGTGGACAGGCCTCAGGTTTTTGGGAACAATTTACGGAGCATGTGGTGATGATAAAATGTGTATGATCTTTCTTTACCATTGCCTGCAACACTTGTAATGTGGGATGCTGGCTGAGCACAGTTAATGGTTACAGATGTTCCTTAAATGACCATCAATATTTAAGGACTTGCATACAGTTTAGAACACATCTGACTTTTCTTAATCATTGCGGACTACACTCTGCAATGTGGTATGCTGGCTAAACACATTTAACAGTTAAAGGTGTTTCATAAATAATAAAAACCTACAAGCTTACATCTTTGCTCACTGAGTTTTAATAATACAGTTGCTTGTGTGTGAATCCTTTGGCCTGCGTTTGGCATCTCATTATTCATGTTAGTATAGAGGTTCTTAAATACTTTACTAGAATATATAGTAGTCTAGAAATATGTAGCTAGATAGCCTTTAATGTATTTTGAATCCATGAGGAGCTTTGTATAGTCTGCTTCAGCTCAAGGATGTCATTTTTATCATATTTTTGATGCTGGTAGATTATTTGGTTCAGTTTAGGAGAGAATTTTTTAACTGGAAGGGTTAAATATAGCCTTCCTAAGGACGTTCATTTTTATAGTTCTCTCCTAATTGGAATAAATGATCTGAAAGCATCTATAATGAAATATGAAGGATATCCTTTGGCTGTGGGGGTTAAAAGTTAAGTATCAAATTTTTAAATCCAAAAACAGTATTGCTGTGTCTATGTTACTTTTGTGGAAGGTGAAGGACTAATGTATTACTTCCTGATGTAGTGGACTGTGGTAGCCTTGCCTTGGTCTCTACACTTCAAAGGGGGGAAGAAGGTATGGGCTGTTTTATACTTGCTTTTCCTGCACCCAGCCTAGCTCCTACACTTGGAAGGGAGGTATTGCAGGAAAGCTCTTTTGTACTCTCATTGTTTGTTCAGCTTCTGATTCTTAGCTCCTTACACCTTTAAGTGGCTGTTGTGGCTGTCATTTACCGTTAGTTTTTTGTCAGCATTGAGCCTGACCGTGGGCCCCTACACCTCAGCAGGGGTATGTGGGAAAGGCTGTCTTGTATTGTCATTGTCTCATCAGCATCTAGCTCAGTATAAGGCCCCTAAACCTTGACAGGGGTAACAATGGATTTTTTTTTTTTTTTATACAGTCTTTGCCTTCACTTTTTTTTCTTTTTTTTTTTTTAGGACCAAATAACTGGTAAGAATGGAATGTATATAGGGATGATATTTTCATCAGCATGGGAGATTTACCAGCACTTCTTCCTTATTATTTGTTTCGCATATAACACATGAGCATTCATGTTTATTAACTTTTTTTTTTTTTTTTAAATAATCAAGGCAGTTTCACTTAGCCTAGAAGGATGCTTAGTAGTGAGGGTATCATTATTGAAGGCTGTATATCTCTCATCAAGTTTGGAATGTCTTTCTCACGCTGGATAATATTCTGTCTATCTATCTATTGCCTTAACCCTGTAAGGGGTGGCCACAAACAAATTGCCTCCATCTCGTTCTGTCCCCTGCCATTTCACTGCCCTACTCCCAGCTCACACCCCCCTCTCTCACATACCTTTCCGCTTCATCCCTCCATTTCATCCTCAGCTTCCTCTCCCTCTCCCCCCCTCCAGCTCACTCACATGCACTCTCCTCGTCAGTCTCTCACTCCGTCTTCTTCACATCGCCAAACCACCTTAATGTGTTCTTCCTAACACTTCCTGTCACATCCACTCCACAACACTCCTTCACTTCCTTATTTGTCAGTCTGTCTCTCCATGTGACTCCACATGCTCCTCTCAAATAACTCATTTCCATTGCTCTCACTGTTGACTTCTGTCCCTCCAACAGGGTCCAAGCTTCACTTCCATACGTTAGAGTTGGTATCACAATACTGTCATGTAGCAGCTTTTTCACTTCCATGCTCACTTCCCTGTTTCTTATCACTGCTTTCAAGGAACCACCAACCTTTCTTCCCTGCTGCAACCTTTCAAGCACTTCACCCTCCAGAGTTCCATCCTTACTCATCACACTACCAAGTACTTAAACACACTCACATTCTCCATATCCTCCCCATCCAATCTCACTGTACATTCACTGACTTCACTTCTCTCGAAGACCATCACTTTACTCCTCCGCACATTCACCTTTAGATAATATTGATGATAAATAATGAATAAATTGATCATACAACTTTTCATTAAAGGTGTTCTAATATAATAATTTGTAGTCAGTATGTGGCCTTCAGAGTGTGCAAGCTCTGTAAAGTAATTATGAACCAGCCCCTTCAGTGTTAATACTGTATGCTGTGTAGAATGAAACTGATCAGGAAGATGTGCTGGGTCTCCAAAGCTTAAAAAAATCCAGCCCCAGTTAACCCCTTCACTACGAGACATCATTCCATAGTTGAATAAAAATGATGTGACAGTAACATGCATGAAACCCAGAAGTTGTCATTGTAGTGAAGGGGTTAATGTTTTTGTACACACACAATCAATAGATTCTTTCTCCTTATCCCCATCCACAAATGCTTGAATCTTGGAGCAGCTTTGGTCACAGTCTGTTAATTAACATGAAGAAAAACTTTAGTCTTCGATTTATTTTGGGTTGGTTTGGTTACTGGCTTCATTCCCTACTCTGATGCCATGTGATGAAATGGGGATGAGTGGATAGGATCTGTTGACCCAGATTGTATAGTTTTGAGTTGAGTAAAATGGCAATGCCTGAATCAGAACACCCATATCGGTTGATTGTCTTGTACTCTGTGGTTCTTGATTGCAGCATGTCCTAAGATGTATATGGTGGTTCTGTATTATATACCCCTTCAGTCCATTCATATTTTTTGTTATACTGGCTACCCTCAGACAATTTTATTCAGCCTCTGAAACACCCCCACTAACTGAAGGAATTAGTGGAAATTATTTTTTGATCCACCATTTATTACTAGGATGAAGGATTAAGATGAATATGATTATTTTTCTCTTTCATTACTCTAGCTGAATAGATTTGTTTGATGGTACCAAGAATAAAATAAAGCAAGCATCATGGTACTGAAGGGGCTAAAAGAAATATGTAAAAGAGTGTACAGTGAGTGTGTGTGTGTGTGTGTGTTCTCTCAAATATCACATCTGTTTACAACCTGCGTCTCACTGAAGAATGTAATCTAAGGGTAAACTTTCCCTAAAAATAATCTTACAGTGAATTTTCTTTTTCCTAAAAACAATGTTAGGGTAAGCTCTTTCCCCCAGAAACAGTCTTAAGAAGTACAGTGTTTCTGTAAAAATAATCTTATGGAGAACTCTTTTCCTAAACATAATCTTAGGGTAAACTCTTCCCCTAAAAGTTATATTAGGGTAAACTTTCCCAAGCTCTTATTATAGGGTAAACTCTGTTTCCCAGAATAATCTTATGTTGATTTCTTCCCACAAAAGCAATCTCATGGGTGAACATGTGAGTACAGAAGGTATGTTGTACATCCTTTATCAAGCCTAATGTGCAAATATATGGATTCCTAATTGTTAACACCTCTTGGATATAAGACAGATGTGGTGTATCCCTCTCCCCAAGCAGTCTTCACTAACCCCTCCACTCCAGTTGATTAAATAATCAGATATTGGCAGAGCACAAGTGCTGTCTTGGTATGGGAGGAGTTATTGAATATTGTTCTTACCCCATCAGTACTGTAAGTCTCTCTAAAGAGCTGAGTAAACCTGCTTGTTGTTAGCAAGAATAAAGCCTAACATTCTGCTGTTGAGGGATATATGGAAATTATCAACCCCATCACTACCAATATCTCCCAGTCATAGTCCAAGTGGCTTGGGTATTTCATAACACCTCTTCCTTACCTATTTTCTCTGTGCAGTGTGGCTTCATCTTTGTTATATGTGATGTATACAAACGGTGTTGATATTGCAGTGATATGAATAACCTACAAGAGAATATTAAGGGTAATAGGTACTGGTAACTTAAAATGCCAAAGGTGAGGTGCTGTAAAGTCTCCTGTGCCTTGTTAAGTTCGTTTATTATTTCATTAATTCGTTTATAAAGGCTTCAACACGCCTGAGTACGACCCTTGATTTGGTGGTGGTAAGAGTAGATTGTAAGAAACATTATGGTAGTGATGGGGTTAAAAGGCATTGTTTTCTGCATCAAAATATCTACTGCCATATTATAACTACAACAATGCCAAGTCCTTTCCTGTGTATAAAGCTTCCCAGGATAAGAGCTGTATTTTCAACAGTTTATGATTCTCCCTGGCACCTCAGCCTTACCAATTGACTTATGCCTAAGTTTCACCTTGATAGTCTCACTGTATTGAAAACTGTTGACATAAAAAGTATATATAAATTACATGAAGTAGTGTTTAAAGTGCAATCTATGCAAAAGAACCTGGTAAGGCAGAGGTGGTAGAAAGACTCCTAAATTGGCTAGAATATGACCCTGAGAGTGGTATATTAGTCAATTTTGTGGTCACCATGCTCACTTGACTGGCAAATGATTGTGTGCTACATTCTAAGCCTTCATGCCGATCTCACAGCTACAGTTTCAATCGGGTTGGTTTCTTTTGGGTTTAGGACACTCCTGGGCATTTCTTTGCTAAGTTCTGCATTTTACATCTCAGTATTTTCTTGTTCTTTATGCTAACAGTGTATATGTCATGCTAGTACACTATTATGATACATGATACTTTTAAAACCAAAATATTAACCCCTTCACTGTGCTGGGTCTCTTCAAACCAAATCACCTGATGGTAACAAGACTATTATAAGAGGGACTTCACCTTCATACCTCAGGTGGTTTTGTAATGAAGAGTAAAATTGAGACGTAATTTCCTGAAGTATAAAAGTTAATGAAGCCTGCTGCTGTCTCCATTAACTATGTGGGGTGCCATCCAAGCTTAAGAAAATTGTCTCTGTATTATCATAAATATAAGATGCTATGCTTGAACTGATTAAAATAGCACTGTATAGCTGCCACACAGAAAATAAGTACAGTACTGTACCAGGCAAGAGATTATTAACATTATTTTGCAAACATTAATTGCTAAGGAAGAGGTGCTGGGAGCCTTCTAAACCCACTAGAAAATAGCCTAGAGGTGTTCAGTTATGTTAAGGTCACCCAGAAAATGTTTAATTTAGGTTAGAAAATGTTTATGTTAGGTTTGCTTTGTAACGATGACAATAGTTAGATCAAAATTATGTTTTAGCTTATTTACAGTATATATTTGTTTATGTTTTTGTACTACCACAATAATAAATATTTAAATGAGTGATACATTTACTCTGTTGCCATAGAGTTGATAAATAGAGGCAATGAATGTGTCTTGGGAGAGGTAAGATGGGTATATTGTTGAAATTGTTTATTACTGTACTTTTATTACATATATTATTATCTATCATCACTTACTTCTCCTCATTTCCATTTTCCTCCTCCGCCTAATCATCATCGCTATCATATGTTTCTCCATCCTTAGTTTCCCCATTATCATCATCCCCTACTCTGTAGTACTGTGTATCATCATCATCATCTCAGTCCGTGTTGTCATTTTCATCATCACTTTTATTTCCTGGAGAGAGAGAGAGAGAGACTATTCCTGCTTAATGTTCAGTACCGGTAAGAGAGAGGAGTGACTTCCTATATACGAGCATAAATACAAACATACGTACATGCATGATACACTTATGAAGAGATGGATGAGTGCTTGAATAACATACATTGTTATATATATGCTTTATATATACATGCATACATACTTAAATACCTACACTACATACATTAGAGAGAGAGATGGGTAGTTACAAGACAGCACAATCACCTTCACTCGCTGTGCTCGACCTTGCGTCCTTTCACACCACACAACACTTTTCTAACCACTTGACCACACATTCCCTCCCCATAGATAACAGGCTTGTCCCCCTTCACCTCAGAGATAGCGAGTGAGTGAGTGTGAGAGGGTGTGTGTGTGAGGGAGAGAGAAAGGACATAGGTGTTTGGGGGGTAGACCGAGATCTAGCCTAGAAGGACGGGAAGGGGAAGAAAAGGGGGGACGAGAAGGAGGAGGAGCAGAAAAAAGAGGACGAGAAGGAGGAGGAGCAGAAAAAAGAAAGGGGTTGGGGAAGAAACCAAATAAGGAAGAGGAATTATATTGAGACCCAGCATTGAAGAGGAAGAAAAACAGTGAAGAATAAGACTGAGAACTGGCATAAAAGAACAGGGAAAAGGAGAAGGAGGAGAAAAATAAGAAGATAGCAGGAGGAAAAGGAACAGGAAGATATAGATCAGTGCGCATCACCTGTACACGTTTGACTTTTTTTATGCTAAGTCTCAATATTACCCAAGAACACGACCCATCACGGGCAATGTTACGTCCAGATACCGAATTGCACAGTGGTGAGGGACGAAGAGAAAAACAATCTTACTCCAATACTCTGACCGGCGAAAGGATAAAGAACAGGTGTGAGTGAGACGATGGAGGCAGTAAGAATCTTAACCTTGATACTGAGAGTCCTAAAAATCTTCGGTGGATTCCCATATGCATTCCGCTCATCTGGCACCCTTGTTCGCCGCCATCACCTCCTGGCTTGGACCATTATTTACGCGCTTTTTGCTACGGTTTTATGCACTTTTAACATGGTCTTGTTCGAGGTGAAGGGTGTTTTGCCATTAATGTCGCATATTCTCATCACCACGCTGCGAATTTTAAACAGATCTTGGGATATAACGACGCTTTGTCTCGTCTTGCACGCCACATTCCTCCATCAGTGTCTGGCCAGATTGATCGAGCCGCTTCTAGAATTGTCAAAACACCGCCAACTCCACCTACAGAAGACTGATAAGGTTTTGATCGCATTGATTTTGATCATGGCACTTGTGCATTATCTTGGAATGTTTTCTATAAAGTTCACCGTTGACAAGGACATTTCTACTTTCGACATGGTAATTTTTGCAACCAGTCTTTTCATTAAGGATCATGTGATGTTTCTCTTCCCCCTTCTGCTCTACATGCTGTTTACCGTGACCGCCTATGTCACGGAAAGTAGAGTCCTGGATGAGTATGGAACTGATGAGATAGAGAAATCCTACCAATGTAACCTGAAAAATGCAACCACTGAAGACACAAAACATATTCGTGTCGAGGATCTGAGGACCTGGAATGTAGAAGGCTTTGGGGTTGACGGGGAAGAAAAGCCTAACAGGGCTATGAACTATGACACTGACGGGACAAAAGAACACAACGTAAGTAAACCGAGAAATGTAAGCTCTGAAGTTGCAAGTTGTACCAGTGCCCGAGACCCACGAAGGACATGGAATTTTGAGAGTTTTGGCGTTGGCAAGGAACAAAAAGGTACTAAGAATGTGAGAAAGAATCCAGCTGCCCATCTCTTTGGGTTTCGCAATGATACACAAGGAAAACCTGACTCAGATATAGCAAAAAGTCAACACTCCCAGTATCTGCGTCAAACTAACCCGAGAAGAACCTGGAAGCTGGATGGGCATAGCATTGATCTGGCAGAGGAGGCTAACCTAGCTAAGGCAAAGAACCTAAACTTACAGTATTTAAATCACACCGATGATGGGAGAAGGGCCTTTAATTTAAACAACTTAAGCTTCGGGCTGATGGAAAAATTGAACCCATCTGCAATGAAGGCCCCACAGTTCCATTCCTTAGGCCAAGCTGACGGCTTAAGAGGAACCTGGCGTTTAGAGAGAAGTGGCAGTGATCCTAGACAAACGGTGTATTTAGATGGCATTAGCATCGATCCAGTACAAAACGTTAATTCACACGTAAGGAAGATCCCAAATATCCATACTGTCAGGTGTGGCATCGATACTGCTGGAGAAGCTAATCCTACTGCCAAAAAAGACACAAGCTCTGGACTCCAAAGGTATTCCAACGCCAGAAACCCTAGAAGACCCTGGAGTCTGGATGGCTTTGGCGTCAGACTGGAAGACGAAGCTCAGTGGCCTGCAGAAGAGGGTAGAAATGACCATATCAACAGGTTCACCACTGACCAGGGAGAAAATGCCAACCCAGTTGCCACAGGGAACTCATACTTGCAGCTCTTACGTCAAGCTGAAACCCGTGAAACGGACTGCCCTTCCTATATGTTCAGTCAGGAGGAAAAAGCAAACCCTTGTGTAGTGAGAAACAGAACCCTTAAGTCATTACATCAAACTGGTGCTATGCAAATGACCCGGCCCTCAAGCCATCACGTAATCAATCAGAAGGAAAAAGAGAAACCTACTTCAACAGCAAAGCAAACCAGCCAGTCCTTTTGCCCTGCCACTGACTCAAGATTGGACCAACTCTCAAATGCAGTCAATGAGAAGGAAAAGGCGAATCGTACTGTGACACCAAACCACCGCACTAGGTCCATATGCCAAAACAACACCCAGAAAACAAACCACAACACTCCATCCTTATGCCAAACTAACGCCCTGCAAACAAACCACAACACCCAGTCTGTACGCCAAACCAACACCCTGCAAACAACGTGGTCTCCAGATCGACCACGTGAAACAAGCAGTCAGAAGGTAGAAGCAAATTCTACAATAGTGACGAACCAAAACACACACTCCTCACACCAAACAGATGACCAGCCACCGTACCATCTCTCCGACGTGACCACCGACCTGTACCGGATCAACGAGGTGGTGGAACAGATAATCCGGTACGCCCGCTTCCCCTCCGGCGTCCTCCTGCTCAATGAACTTCTCTACGCCACCATCCTGAGCTACTTCTTCACCAGCGAGGACAACTACGCCAAGCGCTGGCCGTCCGGAGCCTTCGTGTTGGCCAGTTTGCTCAGAGTCACCCTCGTGTTGAAGGCTCCAGCTACACTTGCTAGGGTGGTGAGTGTATTGGAGTTTTTAAGGCTGGTTTGATGAGTTAGTCTGAGTCATATTCACGAAACCTGTAAACAGAGTAAATTTACCCAACCTAATGCAACCACAAAGCAAATCAGTCCAGACCTGACAACGTAACTTAACCTTATTTAACCCAGCATGCTCAGTGACCATTCTCTCTCTCTCTCTCTCTCTCTCTCTCTCTCTCTCTCTCTCTCTCTTTCTCTCGCCAGACAGCCTATGCCCTCACCTGTGCCGTAAATGCAGTGTGGTCCGGCATTTTCAAAGTATCGGATTTTGAGTTTGGTTTAATTTTTTCGACTTTCTTTAGGAGCAGCTTCTGTAATCTCCCAGCCACGACGACCAGCACCATCACTACTTACTACTACTACAACCACGAACACCACCTCTACCACTACTACTGCTACTATCATTATTATTTACTTATGTGTTTACTTATTCATTTACTGAACTTGTATTATAGTGAGTGCAGGTGTTCCAGTAAGGTGTAGCCCATTAGGGTTGTCTCCGAGGGGAGGGTGAGTGGTATTTCTAACAGTACTGCTCAGGGAGAAGTAACTGGTCACGCTTTGGATGTCCGAAGTAGCCAAGCCCAGGACACTTACGCTACTAATTTTATATATTTTTATTTTTTAATTTCAAGTTAAATTTCCATTATCTTCAAAATCACGTTTTAGGTATTTTTTTTTTAGCCACTAGATGTTAATGAGAGAGAGAGGTGTAAACTGTTGAGAATGTTAAGTACTATAGCTATACTCTGTGTACGGAGACGCGGCGATGCTCCTCCCTTCGAGTGTGATGGGGATACGACTCTTTTCCCACCTGAATGTGTGTGTTTGGTGGGTGGTGGGGTGG
>JAGKTI010001119.1:4671-17509 GCA_018397915.1 Birgus latro
AGAAAGGAAGGAGGAGATGAGAGATCAAAATAAAAGGCGAGAAAGAATAAGCGTAACGAATGAAGGAAAGGAAGGGAGTAATGGGGAAATCATTTTACCTCCCTTTCCAGCTTTCTCTCAATGATTTTATCCACCTCAGAAATATATGTCTGTCGTAGGTGAAGGAAGTTAATGCAATTCAGGACACAAAAGCAATCGAGTTCTCCTGCAACGATAAGCGCATCTCTGTCTTCCTGCCACTGAGCGATCCAATTCCATCTAGCGGTCCCTGGATGGTGTTATCCTAAATACGCCGATACGTATAATGATATTTGGAAAGAGTTTAATCCCGATCACCTCATTTTCATTTATTCATTTATACATTTATTTATATTTTTATTTTTTACCTCTATATCTTAATTTATTTTATAAATACATTTATTATTTTATATTTATATTTATTTTTTATTATTCTCTTTATCTATTTATTATTCTTACTAACATCAGACTATTACACTTAGCCTCTTTTCCAGACTTGAGGGGTTGCATTAACTATCATTAACCCCTTCAGTCCAATGACATGTATTATGGCTTCGTTCTTGTTATCTCTAGACGATTTATGTTCTAGTTATCTCTAGACGATTTATATTCTTTAAACGATTTGTGTTGTTATCTCTAGACGATTTGTGTTCTTCGCTGGGCAGTTTGTGTTCTTGTTATCTCTAGACGATTAATGTTCTTCGTTGGGCAATTTGTGTTCTTGTTATCTCTAGACGATTTATGTTCTTCGTTGGGCAATTTGTGTTGTTATCTCTAGATGATTTATATTCTTCGTTGGACAATTTGTGTTCTTGTTATCTCTAGACGATTTGTGTTCTTATCTCGGGACGATCTGTGTTCTTATCTCTAGGCGATTAAATTCCAAATATAAATATCTATCCCAAGACCCTCGAGTGACGCCAACTTCAAAAACTCGGATCCGTAATGATATCTGGAAAAGTTTGAAGGGTGTGTGCAAGCTCTTGAGATTTTCTGCATCACTTTAATATGGATTAGGTAAAGACATAGTGGTATGCTTTATTTTCCTGGATAATTTTTGAGGTTTTCTTACCCCTCATTCCCCATCTTTCTGCCTCTCATCCTTAGTCTCTCACTCATCCATATTTTCACTCTCAGCCCTTTCCTCTCACTTCTCTCTTCCTCTTCACTTCTTATCTTCTCTTTTCTCTCGTCTTTCTTCTTTCTCTCTCCCTTCTCTCTCCTTCTCTCCACCCTTCCCTCTCCTTTCCACTCCTCTCTCCTCTCCACCCCTTCTCTCTCTCTGCAGTATTTTACTTCATATTTCACTCCCCTCTTCCCCTTCCCTCATCTCTCATCTCTCCCTCCTCCCCTCTCCCTCTTCCTCTCATCACCTTTCCCTCCCACCTTTCCTCTCGCTTCCTCCCTCTCCGTCTCCTTTCCTACCCCCCCCCCGTACTTATTCTCCAAGGGGCACAATGGCTGTTTAGAGAGAGAAAGACAACGCTTACCCACATTCTGTTTACATCACTGGCTGGGTAATTAATGGCTAGACTAAGTGGCCAGAGGGAAAACAAAAGGACAGAGGGAAGGAGACAAGGAAGAGATGGAGGGAGGGAGGAAAGGAGAAAAGAGAGATGAATGGGAGGAGAGATGGATGGAAGGAAGGGGGTAAAAGGAATGGGGAGGGATTGTTGGGTTGAAAGGAGGAAATTGAGAAGAAAAAGTAGAGGAATGGAAGCAGCATCAGAATGGAAGAAAGAAAATGTATAGAAGGAAAAGTGAAGCGAAAAAGAGAACAAGTTAAGGAGAAATAAAACGAGGACAGAACGGAAATAGGAAACAAGTGAAGAGGAGTGGGGGAGATGGGAGAAAAGCGATTATGGAGATGCAGTTGAAGGGGAGGTGAGTGGAAAGCAAGAGAGAGGAAGGAAAGAGGGGAAGGAAGGGGAGGAAAGGAGGATGAGGAAGGAGATGAAAGAGGGAGAGGGAAGGAGAGGAAAGAGGGAGAGGGAAGGAGAGGAAAAAGAGGAGAGAGAAGGAGAGGACGAAGAAGAGAGGGAAGGGGATGAGAAGAGGAGAGGGAAGGATAGGAACATGAGGGAGAAAGGACGAAAGGGAAGAGAAAAGAAAGAAGAAATGAAGGGACAAAATGAGAAGGAAAATTAAGGGGAAGGGAAAGGAAGGAAGGAAAATAGAAAGGAGAGAAAAGGTAAGAGAAAGAGATGGAAAGAAGAAGTGTGTGATGGGGACGCCAAAGGGGGAAAGGGATGGATAAAAAGGAAGAAAAAGTGCGAACGAAGGGAGGAGGGAGGGAAGAAGAGAGAAGAAAAGGAAGAGAAGAAGGAATGAGAGGGCAGAGAAGGGAAGTAACGAAGAGTCGCCATCATCACCTTCACCACCATAAGCACTGCCATCATCATCATCATCATCATCGAGGGCTGTACGTAAGCCTCTCACATCTTTTTCCACTTTGATCTCAAGGCTGCTAAAAAGTCGAAGTGGAAAAAGTCAAAATCCTCCTACTTTCTATCTCATTAGCAGAAATTTTATTCGAAACTTATCATTCACTTGAGAGGACCAATTAACATCCCACAACACAGTGAAACATGGACGAAGCAATGTGATATTTCTGCGTTATAAGTGGAAATATTTTTAGTGCTCGAAATACATAAAATGGCGGACGAGAGAGAGAGAGAGAGAGAGAGAGAGAGAGAGAGAGAGAGAGAGAGACAATCCCCTTCCCCCACCACCAGTGCCCTCCAACACAGGATAAAACCGGGATCACTTCCCTTCGCCTATTCCCCCATCCATGTATATATTAAGCACTCGCAGCCGTAACACTCGCCCTCCAGTCACTCTCCTAAAGGGGCAAGACTCGAGAGGGAAGTGTCTATCCCTTGATTCGAATCCATGACGTACGACTGATCTGGAGCCTTGTATGTACTATTTATTTTTTATTTTATTTTTTTTTGGTGGGGGAAGGTGGAGTTGGGGTAGATGGATGTTAGCGATAGATCTCTCTCTCTCTCTTTAGTTGAACATTTAAACATTTTTGCTGCATCCCTTTTCGTTTTAACATTTTAAGCTGCATTTTATCCCCTCTTCAACATTTTCCTGACAGGCTATAACGATAAAGAACAGGCCTGGTCTTTAATAACGCCATACTTGGGCAGAATTTGTGTCCAGTCCTGTCAAGTAAAAAATTCCCCTTCAAAAAATGTTTCATCCTTTTATTAGGTCGTAAAAATTCATTATTATTCACGCTCCGAGGGAGAGGCTGAAGGGGACGTGGAGGGAGAAAGAGAGAGAGAGAGTGAGAGAGAGAGGGGGGGGGAGAGGAGAGAAATGAGGGGACAAAGTAAAATAGAGTAGGATACACAGATACATAAGACAGATACATATAAATTTATATATCTTCGTCTTCTTTAATGCCGATAGAAATATTAACAGGTATTCGAATGCAACTAGTCTCAATCCTAACCATCGTATTTATTTACAACGTAGCTAAATCTATTATAGAGTTAGAATTCATCTATATTAAATTTCTAACTCTCTCTCAAGAACCGAAGAATTCTGGTATTGTATTTCACTTAATCCTAGACGATTTTATTCAGCTGAGGGAGTCGTAGGAGCCTAAGCGGTGAGTATAGAGAGTTTGATATCTTCTCCAGGTCCAAACACCTGGTATATTCCCCTGGTATAGATCCCTGGTATAATTCCCTGACAGTCACCTGGTATAGACCCCTCGTATAGATATCTGGCAGCTGTAATGATGTGGTATAGTGCCCTGGTATAATCCTGATATATCCGCTGGTATAATTCCCTGGTATTTTTTCTGGTATAGTCCCCTGGTATATTTTCTGGTATAGTCCCCTTGTATAATCCCCTAGTATATTCCCTTAGTATATTCCCCTGGCGTAGCTCCTAGATACATTGCCCTGGTATAATCCAATGGTAGAGTCCTCTGGTATACTCCCCTGGTATATCCCCTTGGTATATCCTTAACAATGCCCCACCTTGACCCTGGCTGTTAAGAGGCACCTCCCCCATCGATCCCCTCACCTGCTGACTTTATTTATTCACGCCTCTCTCTCTCTCTCTCTCTCTCTCTCTCTCTCTCTCCCCACCAGCACCTCATCAGTCTCATTCAATACACTGAAAAGCATGATGATTAAGACCAAGACTAAGCAATAATGGCCTTTACTGGAATTGCAATTAGAAAATAGATACTCCTTGGTTGCTAGTTAAAAAAAAAAAACTTCATTACCACTGTCCAAAACTGTTAAAAGTCAAAAATAAAATCCAGCTTAGCTCAGATTTGCTTATCCACATTTTTTCAATATTAATACAGTACGATTATTAAAGCAAAAGTTGATATAAAAAGAAAAGCATCATAGTCACAGTCATTTATAAAACCAATTATAAAAAAGGTAAACAAGAAACTTCACGTAGCTTCAGTTTGCACTTTTTTGTCCCTAGTTTGTCGAAAAAATAGGAAGACTAAATAAAACAGATATCGAAATGAAGGTCTTAAGCAGAAAAACGAGGGAACACACACACACACACACACACACACACACACACACACACACACACACGCACACACGCACACGTCGAGCTCCAATTTGCATATTTTTTCCCCAGTACGCTCAACAAGCCGCCTTTACGCCATCAAAAATTCAAAGCGGCTTCCCAGTCTGTTAAGTCGGCCGTCATTAATGGTGTGTTGCTGCTGCTCCTGCTAACACCATAACACCGCCACACCAGCACACCAGCACCACACTAATACCACTACAACATCACTCTGCCACCATCACACCAGCGCCACGTTAACACCATCACACCAACACCAATAACCTGCTACATAACAGAGCATCACACTAACTCCACATCAACACCACACATTAATAACACATTTGACAACAGCACCACCATACACCACCACACCATCCTAAAATAACCAAGAGAGCGAGATGAGCCAAGAGAATGAGGTGAGCCAAGGGAATAGCTGAGACAATGAGCTGAACTAAGAAGGTCAAGAGGGTAGGCTGAGTGAACTGAGCCAAGAGAGTATGCTAAGAAAGTGAGCCAAGAGAATGAGCCAAGAATAAGCTAAGAGCGTAAGGAAGTGTCAACAAAATGAACAGAGTGAGCCGAAGCCAAGAAAGTGAGCCAAGAGGGTGACTTAAGAAAATGGGCCAAAACAATGAGCTATAAGAGTGAGCCAAGAAAGTTAACCGAATGAGTGAGCCAAAAGAATGAGCCAAGAGAGTGAGCCGAGAAAGTTAGCCGAATAAGTGAGCCGAGAGAATGAGCCAAGAGAGTGGGCCCAGAAAGTTAGCCGAATCAGGGAGCCAAGAGAGTGAGCGAAGAGAGAGGGAGCCAAGAGAGTGAGCCAAGAGTGAGCCAAGTGATGTGAGACGTGCCAGTGGTGTGTCCTGGTGATCTGATAACACATGGAGTGGTATTGATTGCACCTCTCCCCCTCCTCCCCTCTCCCCATCAATTCTGCCCACCCACCTCTTTCCTCACCCTTTCCCTCCCCAACCTCTCCCCTCTCTCCTCTTTTCCCCTCATCCTCCTCTTTCTCCCCCTCACACCCTCCCCCTCCCACGTCATCTCTCATTCTCCCTTTCCTTCTCTCATCCTCTCCCCTAATCCCCGTCTCCTCCCCTTCCCAGATCTCTTCCCTCTCCCTACAACCCTTCCCCCTCCCACTTCCGAACTTCTCCTACCCTTTTTTCTTTTCATCTTTCTCTCTTCCCACATCCCTCCCTGTCTTTTTTCTCCCCCCCAATTTCTCTTCCTTCCTCTCTCACACCCCACACTCTCCTTCTCTCGTTCCTCCTCTCTCTCATTTTTAATTCCAGTCTGTCCTACGTTCCTCCATCTTTTTCCTCTCTTCAACTTCCTGTCTTTCCTTTCCCCCACTCCTCCTCCTCTTCCCTCTTCTTCCTCCGCTTTCCTTTCCTTCTCTTTTCTCCCCCTTCTTTCCTTATTTGTCTGCCTCAGCGTTTCATCCCTCCACCTTGTCCCCGGTCTCCTATCACCCAAAAATATAAATACTATGAGAGAGAGGTGCGGGGAATAAAGAAAATAACCCCTGGGAAACAGTCCTAAAATTATAATACTCATATACAAAAAAAAAAAATCAAATCTCTCCACGTTAACGATTGAGAATATTTACTTATAACAATCTTATTACCTTTATAACCCCCAAATTCAGTACTGGTGTTTATTTTTGAAGTCCCCTAGAGCATAGTAATCGACGATCATTCAAGAGTATTTTTCTTGAATTGAGCTTGTCCAGGGGTTTCGGAAGCTGAAATCGTCTGTAACATGTCTGGAACTTCTGTTACCGGAATGCACGATGATGTCAGTAGTCGGTACGCTCTTACGAATCTCTCATTGGTACACTCGAATAAAGTTCCACGATATACACATGTTCAGTACTTCGACACTGTACGTGAAATAGATCCTAGTGAAACAATAGCCAGGTATTTGCTGATCTAGTAGCTGTGTGTTAGAGGGGTGGGGTTATGGGTGGTGGAGGACTGGGGGAGCTGAGGACTCCTACCCCTTCTCCTCCCTCTCGCACCACCTCACACACAGTTACCAGACAGATGAATGACTACACATACTGTGGTTCGAAGTGGTGAGTAAGTGTATAACGTGGAACTTACCTCGAGTGTACGGTACCTATAAACCTGCAGAGATAACAGTAATTCTCATTTGTTTCCATACTTCCGAGTCATGTATTTCTATTCTTCGTATTTTTTACTATTTTTCATTCTAGTTTGGTATTGAAGTGTATGACAAGTGTTAAGTTCATGGTCTGTGAATGTGGATCCTTGCCAGTCTCTTATAGTAGTCAACTCTGTCATTGTTTATACTGGTACGATTCAGTCGCGTTTATACTGGTACTATCGAGATCATTAAATTCTTTACCCCCCTGACTCAATGTGGATCAAAGCTGGGTAGACATGCCAGACGAGCGGACACAGGTTACTTTTTTTTTTTTTTACAAATGAACAGAGGAAGGAAAAAATAAAATAAAATAGTCTATACAGCAGATTACTATGAGAGGCTCACTCACGTGAACCGCAACTCAATCTCACGGACGAAACACGGACGAAAGCAGTTATGAAGCAGTTCGCAAAGCATTATCAGACTGCTAGATGAACTGTGTCCACACGCCTGCCTCTATTACAGTCCTGGCTTCGACTTCCCTCGAGCCAGGGGTATAAATAAGTGATCGCGAGAGAACATTTCAAGTAACGACACTTGAAAGTGAGCACATTGAATATGCAATTAACTCTTTCAGTAAGATGCCATCCTTTTCATTTTGTTCTTTCTCCCAGACGCGTTTACTAAGCTTCAGAGATTTTTTCAAACTTGTGTGTTAGATGTAGCCTTCATTAAACCCTTCCTAATAGATTTGAAGGTGTATGTAAAGTGGAAGCAAAAAAAAAATGTCTCTGGATACAAGTTTCATTGTTTTTAATTCGTTAATATTGCTCAGCTGCAATATTTTCGCCTTGAAAATAAAATGAAAAAGACACCACATTCAAGATGTTAGGCTTCAGGTTGTTATAATCCTACTGAACAAAATCGTATGCGGCAGTTGGAACAGTTAAATTGGCTGTTCCAACCGATGAAACGATAAATGGTAGGCTTAACTCTCAAGCCCCCATGGCCATATCGATCTGATGTTTACAAGAACAAATTACTGGAGCTCTCCCTACCATGAATTAAACGCCAAGGGGAGAAAATATACTATTACAGATTCAAACAGTCATATGTTATAATTTTGTCATTTCAGACAGTTTGCATGTTCAGCTCACTTTAGTCGAGATAGTCATATAGAGAAAGACTCCTTCGAACAGAGTTCAAACGTATTGCAAGTGATACCGTTTGCTTTGTGACTTTTAGATATATGCTTAATACTGTACTCTGACATCCTACGACTATATCAATACCATTTTCGCACAAACTATCAAAACAAAAGAGAATACAGAGGTGTAATGTGCCTCTCGCGGAGGATGTCATTACGAAAAATTGTAGAAGACGAGGTTGATTTAAAGTCTCGAACGTATAGTCTGTATTTTTTTTTTTATGTATAATAGCAATTCATGTTCATAGCCATTAATCTCTTGTGTGTGATTACGCACTGATTTACACAACTGGATTTGCATACATCCCTCACTAACATACAACTCCAGGTGTTCTCTAAGTAACAGTATGGTGACATGAATAGATCCGAGAAAAGTATTCGAAACAGTTTGTTTCCGCATACCCACAACATTTTCTCAACGAAAACTGTCCGTTCATCATAAAGCAGGAGTCATTAGCACTAGTTTGCAAGATATCTGTAAAAGTTACTTGCAATATATCTGTAAAAGTTACTAAGTTTTTTTCCTCCTCATTTCATCCCACGCATTTTAAGGGGCTGCACATTGTTAAAGAATTAGGCTTAGAGACATATTTGATATTTACCCATGACAGGACTCTTCGAAAAAAGGACTGATGGATAAGTGATCATAACTTACTAACCCTGATAAATAAGCCATCTATAAATACGGAAAACTGAAATGATACAGTGATCTGAATGCTTAGTGCGTTACCAAGAAGTTTGTTCTGCCTCATTACCAACAGCCAGGCTGCTACAGGAAGTTCACTCGACATTAGTATCCAGTTAAGTACTATGTAAGCTAACTCCGCTAGATTTATCATAATAAATCTTAAACCTCTAACTGCTACCCAGATTAAAAACACCCAACAGTTTATCGAGTGACAAAATAAAGTTAAAATAGACAAACATTTATAGAAACTTCTTTACAAAAACTTTGTACGGCAGTCAGAGCCTAATACTGTACCAAGCCGTAAAAAAAAAAAAAAATCATGTTTAATAGCACTTTATTTTGGATTTCCAAGACATCCATACCAAGGTAAAGTACCCTTGTAAAGCACCTTAACCTGGTGATGAATCGTAGATCTCAAGAAGATCCTCCAAGAAGTTCAGGACAGCAATGTAAACAGCCAAACCGGAAAGATCCACAAGTGATTCTGCCACACCTGAAAGTTTAATAGTTCAGGTCAACCTCTGAGGCTGGTGGGTGTCGCGGATGGGTGCCGAGGGATAAGCCACACCGGTGTCATTTTCTTAAGGAATTTGACGCTTAGTGGCTTTAAGTGAATACTGGACTAGAAAATATCCACCGAGATCTGGACCGAGCCGAAATAGCGCAGTCCGTAGGCGCTGTCGGAGAGCGACAACGCTTTGTCCTTCATCAGGTGCATAGTAATCCGAAAGACCTACCCAAGCACTCCCCCCCCCAAACCCTTATTCCCACTTTGACTAAGTGACAGATACGAGATTCTGCTCTTTTATTTTTAAAATCTGATAGACCCAACCCAACCGTAATCGAGTTTCATTAATCCTAATAGCTGCTCTGATGGTATTAAAGTGACCATGGCACGATGACTTTACACTTTACAGCATCCAACGTCGGCCTAAATTTTACCCAACACGAAACAAAAGACAAACTACCAGCTCTATATTGCAGCTTCTGGGAGACAGCTCAATTGACAGGTCAAACCTAAAACTCCTTAGGATTACGACATCAGGTTGAAGCATATACTGACAGGGAAAAATACTGGACTGTCTTCGTTCAGTAGAGAATACACTTAGCCAACTTACGCAACTCCAGACTCCGAACCTGAAACCCCCAGTGCAGAACCCAATTTCTACCGCTGATCTACTTGGTTGGTGGCTTCGTGGTGGAGGCTGACGTTCTACAGTGAAAGTTCCAAGTTCGGATCCTGCAGAAGCACAATCCTACTGTTGTGTACCAACCACTAACACCCACCAGAGAGCGTTGTTCCTCCCAGTATACGGTCAGCCTGGCATCTTGAAGAGAGGCATGGAGATCCGTTAAGAGTTACCGCTGCACAGGCTGGACAGAGTCCCTCAAAAAGTGAATTTGATATATCAAACTTGCTGATCATGAAGGCCAGGTTATAAGTTGGAACAGTTTCAACAGGACACTTCTGGGGCTTCTTTTGACTGCCAATAACTGACTTGTAAAAACTTCAGATCCATAACAACTGCTCCAATAATCCAGACCAACACAAGAAACTGATGATTATACATGCCCTCAAGATCACTCTGCTGGAGTGGATGTTTCTACCACATTCTGAAAAAAAAAAAAAATGAAATAAGGCCGAGTGCATAGGAGTGGGTATAAAGAGTAACTCAAGATACCCAAAATTAGATTTTGTGATACTTTCTTCCGTTGAGAACATTTAAAACAAAATTTAAGGCACTTATCATAGCTAGTTTCATCTGTTCCTAAATAAAGCCACTGCCAACGACATGTGGTCAGCTTCTAGATTATTCCAGATATTCTTAATCTAAAACACTTTCATGGGAAAACCAATTACCTTAAATCACCCACTCTTGCCCCTTCAGATATGATATCCTATTCTGCCAACATACATTTCATCTTTTAAAAAAAAAAAAAAATGTTTACTCGTTGGTTGAAATAGTTTGTAGCTAAAACGGTGAAAACAGCCAACTAAAGAGGCCAACAAGATAGTTGTAACAAGAAAACCAAGGTCTCCTCACAAAGACACGCAACACAAAATTAACTTACTTGACTTACTTAAAACCTAAACACTAAGTAAACCGAAACTATACAATATGAACATAAATAAACCAACAAGTTAATTAAATGATTTAACATCTAAATGAAAAAATAGTAATCACCCAACTCAATCTTCAAACACCCACTTTGCCACGACTTGTAAATTCACCCACTTTCACGAAATATATATGTTTTTTGTTCTCATAACTCAAAAGAAGACATCTTGCTTATTTTACTGCAATGAAACATCGGTTTATACACTCACTATAAAATTAAAACTCTAACTTTTTATAGGGTACGTGAGTATGAGTTCTTGGTTAACGTTCGTCTGTTCCTCTCGCCCCTCTTCCACCCTGACCTCAGCTTGGTTTCAGATCCTTGGTGTATCGAAACTCCCGATCAAAAGGTTTCAAACCCTCAGTTACTCGAAAATATACCTCATTTAATGGTTTCATATCCTTGGCGTCTCGAGACCATTCCAGATTAAGGTTTCTAATCCTTGGCATCTCAAAACCATGCCTGTTCAGATTCCAGGAATTTTTCTTGCTTCATCCTGGGCTAAACAAAAGCGTCTAGTGACAACAAAAGCTAATCTGTAAAGCAATCATCGTAATGAAAGTGACATTTCAGATTTTATTCTTGCTATTTCCAGATTTTTTTAAATGAAGAAAAAGTCCCTCTTGGTATAGGGGGTAAATGAAGCCCATCCCCAATCCCTGAATATTGACAGATCTCTCCTAAAAGCTGAATAAACTAGGAGATAACATGAATAAAAAAAATAAAAATAAAAATCCTCGGGATGAAATATGAGGTTAAGTCTCTTGGACAGGGATGTTCGGGAATTTCAACCCCTTCAATCCAATGACGCATTTTTAAATTAAACTCTCAGGTGGTTCTTCTCAGCTAAGTAATATCGTCTGTACATAGCAGGAATAAAGTGGAAAAACACATCATCGAACTGAAAGAATTAACATGCATATACTAAACATACATACATAAAAGCATGCATACATATTTTACATACATTCATGCATACGTATAAACACGCATATATGTACTATACATACATCCATGCACATAAACATTCATACATACATACATACCTATAAACACTGAAACATTTACACTCAGTCCGTTCTACACTCATTTTATCAATATAGCAATAATTAAAAGCAATTAAGATCAATAAACTGGAAAAATAAAAAGCAATAAATGGAAAGCCTGAAGACCAATAAATAGACAGTAAAAAGTGTAAAACATGAGGATATAGCAAGCAATAAAGTGAATAAATAAAGAACAAAAAGCTGATGACATAAATCTCATTAAACTGAAGATAAAAAGAGCAAAAAAATGCAGATCTGGGAGCAATAAGCAAAATGCAAAAATAGAAATTGCTTAAAGGGATGAAGAGCAATAGAATTAAACGTACAAAGAGCAAGAAATCAGAGGCAAAAAGAGCAATCAATTCAAAGCATAAAGACCAATAAATTCAAAGCATAAAGACCAATAAATTCAAAGCATAAAGACCAATAAATTCAGAGCATAAGGAGCAATAACTTCAAAGCATAAAGAACAATGTAACAGAAGCATGAAAATCATATATCAGAAGCATAAAGAGCAGTATCGTTACAGGCATAAAGAGCTGTATATTTGAAGCATAAAGAGCAATATTTTCAAGGCTCGTAGTCACTGGAGGGGGGTCAGAGAAAAGTTAGGCCCTCTATTGGCACCCACTTAAAGATAATCGAGAGAGAGAGAGAGAGAGAGAGAGAGAGAGAGAGAGAGAGAGAGAGAGAGAGAGAGAGAGAGAGAGAGAGAGAGAGAGAGAGAGAGAGAGAGGAAAAAAAGGAGGAGAGAAAATGAGAGGTAGAGAGATAAATGGTCTGCTGGAGAATCCAATAAAGGCTTTGGAATTTGAAGAAGAGCAACACCCAGAAAGAAAAGAAGAAGCAGAGGAGAAGGAAGAGAAAGAAGCAGAAGAGGATTAGAAGAAGGAGGAGCAGGAGGAAGAGAAGAAGAAGGCTAAAAGCGAATACCCATCGACTGCACGAGGGTCATCAAGGCAGATAATTTTTTCCAAGGCACAGTCTTCCCCTAGAATACGTGAAGGAACAATTTAATTTCCATCCAGATCCCTAACTGTACTGCCAGGTGAACAGGGCCATGGGGATAGAAGAGTGTATGGTCAGAAA
>JAGKTI010001119.1:28503-79402 GCA_018397915.1 Birgus latro
CCAATTCCCTTCACTTATCTCCTGCCTTTCAGTTCTTTCCTCCTCCCTATCCTCGTCCCCCCGACCCTCCTCCGCTCTCTCCTACCCCACTTCACTTCTCGACCTTCCTTTTAACTGATAACCCCTTTCCCTATTTCCTCACACCTTCCCATTTCTCTTCCTCCAATCCTCGGACACCAACTACCTCTTCCCCCTCCCCCCGTATCTAGGAAATACTTCAATCCTCCTTTCCCCCTTTCCAGGGTCTCCCTCATTTCCTCGGACCTTCTGAATCCCCCTCCCTCCAGTCCTCAGACCCCTCGACTACCCCTCTCTCCCTCCACTCCTAGGAATCACTTCAGTCCTCTTTTTTCCCCTCTCCCACACCCCTTCACCCCTCCACTATCCCTAAGTCCCGTACCCAAAGCGGTAAGAGTTCCTTTTCTCAGCTACTCTGTCCCAGGAATTGTTGCGCTTGAAAAAAAAAAGAAACATTTTTGTTTAATAAATCCATCGACTGCTAATGTGGCTTTTCTTCAGCCTTTTAGCGATCACGACAGCTGCTTTTGAGAATACCACCTCCTTCACTTCTGTGGGTGACGCAAAAGTTCTGACATTTCCCAAACTTCATCTAACTTTTGATCTAACCTGTCGTGCATTTCTGTGGGTGGTTTGTAACTTTCCGTCAATAACTCTGATTAAGCCCAGGGGCGTATCCTTCTCTCTCTCTCTCTCTCTCTCTCTCTCTCTCTCTCTCTTTGGGGGGGAGGGTGGGTGAGGGAGAAGGGCGGCAACTATCCTTCTCACAGATATATGCAACATACAACCAGTGATAATGCAGACTTATTAGTAGACTAGTCAAATTTTAAAAACTCAAAAATCGTGGGGATCCAGAGTCCCTTGTAATATCATGGTACTCCACTACTTTACTATTTTCTCTTTCAGGTTATTCAAACTGGTAGCTTATAGATAAAGTACGTAACTTTTCCTTTTCAGTCTTTCCTATGGAATTTCCATGTCAGTTTTTCCATGTTGCATGGTGGTTTTTCTCACTTTTTCCTGCCAGTTTTAACTGGAGGGCTTGGAGGCGGGGGTAGCCTGCTTGCTTTACTATCCTCATCCTTAGCATGTATAATTAGATCTCATAGTCATAGTCTACTTTGTAACAAGCAGCCTCGAAAGGACTATAAGGTCTGTTGCTGTTTGCTTTACTTTATTTTGTACTCCTTTGTACCCCACAATTTCCCCCCCCCACACACACACACTTCTTACAGCGGGGTACAATTGTCTCTTGGGACTTACTTGTTTTCACTCCACTGGCCCTTGACCTTCGACTGGCATTTAAGAATTTGACCTAGATAAGGGCAGTAGCTACAATATTACAAGAAAAAATGATATCTGTACGTCAAGATTGTTTTCGAGAACGACAGATTTCTTCACTGAATGACCCTCAGTCCGTCCAACAAGCTTGATTAAAATCGGATAAAACTGTTCGAATTATATCACAGCCGAAACTATTCTCACGGTAGTTCCTGGAGTAAGATAAATGGAAATGTCACGGGAATCTTTTTAGGGGTACAGTAAACTGATAATTGTACCTGATGTGAGCCTCTAGATATGTGTGTGTGTGTGTGTGTGTGTGTGTGTGTGTGTGTGTGTGTGTGTTACTCCCTCTTCCCATAGCTGAGTTTATTCAGTTGGGAAGGGGGACAGACCTCTCGTAGTGAAGGGGTGATTCGCTGTCCTCTTGAATCAACTCCGGGATTCTATCAGCCAGTACATTTTTTCCAGACAGTGTGTATGATGGCTTTGCCCAGGGTTCCAGGAATGTGTAGGCAGGTTATCCATTTTCATCCAGTCCTACTCTCGCCCGCCACTCGTTAACGGGCGTGGCAAGGTTAACGGACACTGGATTGTACATTATTTACATGCATATTTACTTATTTGTTTACGTATTTATGTGCGTTTTTTTACCTGATACTAATTTCAAGTTAGTTAGTTTTTTGAAGGCGGGTTATACTTTTTCATCCCGTCCTCTCTCGTCTCGGACTCGTACGTGGGTGTGACAGGTGGACGAACTGACATGAGTTTTTTTTATTACTTTATTTATATATTTATTTAGTTCTTTAGCCAGTTAGTTAGTTGATTTAATTGTGTACCTATCTGTCTGTTGGTAGTTAATATATTATTGCTTATTTATTAACTCTTTCCCCACTCACCCATCCTACGCCGACATGTCGTAAAAATGACCCCTCTAATACCAATACACCAGTCCTGTATGAGACAGCCCTAGCATGTATTCAGTATGGACGGTGGGTGTTAAGCGCCGAAGTGGTGACATGTAGATTGTAGGAGGACGACTGGGCCTTGATAGCAGGCTGTGAAGCCTATGTCCAGAATCGGACACATAAAAAAAAAAAAAAAATCCTACCCTGCTACCCCATCCTTCCCTGCCAACCCACCTTTCCTCACTTCCCATACTACCCTACCACCCCCTTTTCCCCATCCTACCCTGCCACCCCCATTCTCCATCCCCCCTGTTGCAGTGTTGAGAAAGATGGATGGCGTGAGAAGGGCGTGAAAGAGATTAATGGTAAAGCCTCAGGTCTCCCTAGACGTATCGAGGCTTCAGCTAGAAAGCACTAGATTAGAGATTCCTGACGGATTGTGCACGGGTTGTGTAGGCTTGCTGGCTGGCTGTCTTACCAGTTACCAGTATATGGCTAATTAAGGTTCATTCATTTTAACTAGGCGTTGATACTTCGTCCATTTGCAGCTTATTTCCCGTAGCTCAGTCATGGAATATAACAAAACTACGGTTCTACATCCATTCCATGGCACTTCGTCACTTTACCTTTTTTTTATTCTACCTTGGCCTAGAATTGCAGTCCCTGTCATCGTGAATACTGAGTTGTAAGAAGATACTAACTAGCACCAGAATATGTTGCTCGCCATTAAGTCCTTTACTTCCGTGGGTGGCGCAAAAGTTTCTGACATTTACTAAACTTCATCTGACTTTTGATCTAACTTGTCTTGCATTTCTGTGGACGGTTTGTAACTTTCATCTATAACTCTGAGCCCAAAATGCGTATCTCTCTCTCTCTAGTGACTAGTCTGTTAATCTACCGTCTGTGTATTGGCTGCAGCTTTCTATTACGTATATGTGTCTTTTCTCGTCTGTCGGTCTGGTTATCTTTCTGTCTTCCTCTCTATCTATCCATCTATATATCTATCTCTGTATGTCTGTCTATCTACAGTATCTGTCCGTCTGGCTGTCTATGCATCTATCTGATTGTTTGTCTGTCTGTTTGTCGGCCTATTTTCATTTCTTCCTTTGTCTAAGTGTATCCTAAGCTATCAACTCATCTCTCAGTTTATCACTTGCTGTTCGAACTCATGTGTACCAACCCAAAGGAAGTCGTCGACATAGGTGCATACAATGCCTTCGACTTTGCCACTATTGCCCTGTCTGACTATCTACCTGTATCTACGTCTTTGCATCCTGAGAGAGGGACCTAAATGGGATCTCTGAGCATTTCTGTAACTCTCACTACCGACTCCTGAAGGGATCTCTGAGTATTTCTGTGTCTCTTAGCACTTCTCTGACTCTTAATAATGACTCTTAAAGGAAAGGGTGTCTTGTCCTGAGTGTGTCTGGTGTCAGTAAGATGTACAGTAGGTGTGTTTTTATCTGACGAACTCATTATTGCATGAAAATCGATGAACCTAAATCGTTACTCTTCTAGGAGCTGCCTAGCACGGGCCAACCGGCCTACTGCAGTTATCCTCTCTTCTTATATGTTCTTATGTGAGGTGAGAATTAATCTCCTTAGTTACAAGTTAAATCAACCCTTCAGTCTGACTACACTTTTTCATTTGTCAGAATAGAACAAAGTGACTCTATGAGCAGATCTCATTTGGGAGAGGACGGTGGAGAGGAAATCTCACAGTTTACCTGACTGTGGTGAGATGTGTGAGGGAGGTGTGCGGGTGGATGTATATGTGGGCTTGGGAGGGTGGGTAGGTGGATGGGTATGTGTGTGTGCGTATGTGTGAGGGGGGGGAGAGGTCACGGGAGGAGAGGGTAAAGTCAAACGTGCTACGCTCAAGTGGGTGCTGAGTCCTGACAATTAGGAACAGAAATATTGAAATGTTAACATGTGCCTTCGCCATATAAAGTGAAAAAAATAAACTCTTTACTACGGGAAATATTCCACCCATTAATATTTGCCAAAACGGCTTAAACTTGCATTTGTTTTGCCAGAGAGAGCAAGTACAAAACTTTTAAATATTCAACAAGTCTATCCTTATATTACAAATTTTTCGAAATGCAAAAAAAAAAATGCCCATAAGATTGGTATCGGATATAAAAACGAATGAATACATCTCATGTTCATGAAATTGTTTTGACCTCGGAATCGAATGTTTTGTTTTCACTCGCACTCAGCGAGGGTGGAAGAGAGCTGAGTGTTGTGTTGAGCGTTTTATCCGTACAGTATGGATATTCCAGTCACCCAGCTGCCTCCTGGAGACCCTAGGCTGGTAGAGGCAATAGTAGGCCAGCTAAAATCCAAAGGAATATTTGATCAGTTCAGGAAGGAGTGCTTAGCTGATGTTGACACAAAGGTTAGTGATTCACCTGGTGGATGTAATGGCTTCCTGAGTTAAGGATTTGTGTGTGGTGAGGTCACATTTGTTTTTTTGTTTTTTTGTTATACATACTTTGCACAGTTATAATCTTACTAATGGTGATTCAAGTGGCCATAACAGAAGTAAAAGTTATGTAACTCTGTCTAGTTTCTTGCATCACGTCAGTTCTGGCCCTTATTAGTTGGAAAATTATTCAGTTTGGCATTTGTATCAGACAAAATGTGGGAAAGTTCCCACTAATGAATTCCCACTAATGAATGATGAAATTTTAGGACAGAAATTAAGTTTCCTAACTGTGTAAATTCTCTATCTATCTATCTATTGCCAGACGCCTCAATCCCGAACGGGGTGGCCACAAACAAATCGCCTCCATGTCACTCTGTCCCCTGCCATTTCACTACCATGCTCCCAACTCACACCCCCCTCTCTCATATACCTCTCCACTCCATCCCTCCATCTCATCCTCGGCCTCCCCCTCCCTCTCGCCCCCTCCACCTCACTCACATACACTCTCCTCGTCAATCTTTCACTCTCCATCCTCTCCACATGCCCAAACCACCTTAACGTGTTTCTCCTAACGCTTCCCATCACGTCCTCAACCACACCACAACGCTCCTTCACTTCCTCATTTGTTAGTCTGTCTCTCCATGTGACTCCACATGCTCCTCTCAGATAACTCATTTCCACTTTTCTCACTCTTGACTTCTGTCCTTCCAACAGGGTCCAAGCTTCACTTCCATATGTCAGAGTTGGTATCACAATACTATCATGTAACAACTTGTGTAAATTACTTCATTTAAAATTATGACTCAAATTCTCCAGAAACAACACATTACGATACTTGACACTTTTTATGTTAACCTGGCCTAGGTATTCAGCCATTTACAGCTTATTTTACATACATCATTGAGGAAAAGACAGTACTGTGCCTTCACATCCTTACCATAACAACTCTTTGTGGCTGCCATCCTATTTTAGTGTTAGTCTCTTGTTACAGCTTTGCATTCAAAGTAGAGAGATGGCAGTTTTAAAGCCTTGTTCAAGTAAATGCAATATAACAGTAATAAGGTTAGCATAGGTTTCGTGAGACAGTAAGTAGCATCCTACTGGGAACAGCAGGTCAATTCAGACCTTGGGACCAAATTGACCTGAAAGCCTAACTTTGCAAGTGGCCATTTGCTGTGGTCGTTTTCGTTTTTGAAGGCTCCAACATGCTTGCATGCGTCGGCCGTGGTCACCTAATGGCGGTTCTCCATGCTGCTCGATGTATGGTAGCCTCCCTGTTCAGTCCCGTAACCCTGAGGTCACACTTAACGACCTCCTCCCATGTCTTTATCGGTCTACCCCTCGCAGCCCCACCCCCAATAATAACACTTCTCACCTTCTGCTCCTAATTATCATCCCTCATCCTCTGGTCTGTGTGAAAAAATAAACTTGTAAATTGCAGTATTCGAATGAGAGCTCTTCTACATTTTCACCGTTAAATTTATTAAGTATTTATCAAACGGACACGGCCTTTCCATATTTTCTCTTGAACTGAGTCTTTCACAGGTTACTTGTTTTTATTCCTGGAGTACCACATTTGAAAGTCAGGTATAATTATTCCCCTATACAAAGGAAAGGGGGAAAAAGAAGTATACGGTAATCGTAGGGGCATTTGTCTTCTTAGTGTAAAAGGAAAAGTATATGGTAGGATACTTATTGACAGAGTTAGGGAAATAGCAGAGGAATTAGTTGGAGAAGGACAGGGAGGTTTTAGGAAGGGAAGAGGTTGTGTAGATCAGATATTCATTCTTAGATCTTAAGTGTAAAAGTTTCTAGAGGAGGGAAAGAAGTTGTATGCGGCCTTCATGGATTTGGAGAAAGCATATGACAGGGTGAATAGACAAGGATTTTGGAAAGTATTAAGATTAGCTATATAGAGTAGATGGGAAGTTGTTGAATGCCGTGAAGAGTATGTATGAGGATGCTACGGTTGCAGTGCGTGTGGATAGTGAACTGAGTGAATTTTTCTGTTATTGAAACAGGGATGTGTCATGTCTCCATGGTTGTTCAGTCTGTATATGGATGGGGCTATAAAAAGAGATACAAGGTAGGGCAGTGGATGTTGGAGCAGCCCTAGTGAGAGATGGCAGTGTTTGGAAACTCCCTGTACTGTACTGTTGTTTGCAGATGATACTGTGTTGTTAAGTGAAGACAAAGGGGAGCTGCAAAGCATGGTGGATGGGTTTGGGAGAGTGTGTAAGAAACAGAATCTAAAGGTGAATGTAGGGAAGAGTAAAGTTATGGTCTTCGAGAGAAGTGAAGTCAGTGAATGTACAGTGAGGTTGGATGAGGAGGAAATGGAAAATGTGAGTGTGTTTAAGTACTTGAGTAGTGTGATGAGTAAGGATGGATGTTTAGATGGTGAAGTGCTTGAATGGGTACAACAAGGAAGAATGGTTGCTGGTTCCTTGAAAGCAGTGATAAGAAACAGGGAAGTGAGCATGGAAGTGAAAGATTTACTATATGACAGTACAGTGATACCAGCTCTAACATATGGAAGTGAAGCTTGGACCTTGCTGGAGGGACGGAAGTCAAGAGTGAGAGCATTGGAAATGAGTTATTTGAGAGGAGTGTGTGGAGTCACATGGAGTGACAGACTGACAAATGAGGAAGTGAAGGAGCATTGTGGTGTGGATGTTGATGTGATAGGAAGTGTTTGGAGGAACACATTGAGGTGGTTTGGTTGCGTGGAGAGGATAGAAAGTGAGAGACTGACAGGGAGAGTGTATGTGAGTGAAGTGGAGGGGGGGAAAGGGAAGGGGAGGCCAAAGATGAGATGGAGGGATTAGGGCGATTTGTTTGTGGCCACCCCTTACGGGATTAAGGCGTCTGGTCTGGCAATAGATAGAGATAGTACCACAGCTACTGGGGATTTTTGTAAACTTACCTTGGAAAGCCAAAAATGAGGATCTTGATTGTTTTTTTTTTTTTTTTTATGCAAGGAAGAAGGAACCAAAGGCCACAGGCCTGCATACTGTTCCTTCCAAGAAAAAGCAAAAACAATACAAAAGAGAGCCAAATTCAAGATCCGTTCAATTCGAGATGCCTGGACACACTGCGTTTGAAAGACTGGAGATCATAGGAAGTAGGAAATACAGACAGAGGAAGACAGTTCCAGAGTTGACCAGTTGCATAAATGAAGGACTGGGAGTAACGGTTAACTCTTGCATTAGAGAGTTGGACAGAAAAGGGATGAAAGTTTGTTGCTAGACGGGTACTACGTGCCCGTCATAGAGGTGGAGGGATGCAAGCAGACAGTTCAGAGGAACAGTGACCATTTAAGTATCTATAGAAGAGAGATAAAGATGCAACAGTGCGGCGAAGAGACAAAGGTTGAAGGGAATCAGTAAGAGGAGGAGAGTTAATGAGACGAAAAGCCTTTGACTCCTCCCTATTGAGAAGAGCTGCATGTGGGGAGCCTCCCCACACATGAGAGTTGTACTCCATACACTGGCGAATAAAACCCGTGTACAAGGTCAACAACTGTGCAGGGGTAAAGAAAGTACGGAATCGGCTTAGCACACCTAATCTCTTGGAAGCAGATTTCACAAGAGATGTAATATGTTCTTTCCAAGACAAATCTCGAGAGAATGAAACCCCAAGCATGTTCAAGGATGATGCAGGACATAACTGTTCATTATTAAACATTAGTGGGTAATCCTGAGGAAGATTTTGTCGGGTTGATAAGTGTAAGAACTGAGTTTTTGATGCATTAAAAATAACAAGATTATTTTTACCCCAATCAGAGATACGAGCCAAGTCAGACACTAGGTGTGCCATAGCCTCATCCCTTTTTTGTTGAAGTAATTGCTGAGATGGACGTTGCAGGAACCGAATGGAAAGGTGAAGGGTGGAATCATCAGCATATGAGTGGATAGGGTTAGATGTACAGCTTAGAAGGTCATTGATGAATAAAAGGAAGAGAGTAGGTGATAGGACAGAGCCCTGAGGAACACCACTGTTGATAGGTCTAGGAGAGAAACGATGGCCGTTTACAACAGCGGCTATAGAACGACCAGAAAGAAAGCTAGAGATGAAGGCACAGACAGAAGGATAGAAACCGTAGGAGGGCAGTTTGGAAATTAAAGATTTATGCCAGACTCGATCGAAAGCCTTTGAGATGTCAAGTGCAATGACAAAGCTTTCGCCAAAGTTCCGAAAGGAGGATGACCAAGAGTCTGAAAGGTAGGTGAGAAGATCGCCAGTGGAGTGTCCCTGACGGAACCCATACTGACGATCAGAAAGAAGGTTGTGTCAGGAAAGATGCTTTAAAATTTTTCTGTTAAGAATTGACTTGAAAACTTTTGAGACACAGGATGTTAAAGCAATTGGATGATAGTTAAAGGGTTGGGAATGGTCACCCTTCTTTGGGACTGGCTGAATGAGAGCAAACTTCCAGCAAGAAGGAAAGGTACAAGTTGAGAGACAAAGGCGAAAGAGTTTACCTAGGCAGGGTGTAAGCACAGAAACACAGTTTTTGAGGACAACAGGAGGGACTCCATCAGGACCATATGCCTTTTTAGTATTGAGGCCAGTGATGGCAAAAAACACATCAACTGAAGAAATTTTAATGTCAGTCAAGAGGAAGTCAGAGGGGGGAAGTGATGGAGGAATAGCACCGGAATCGTCTAAGGTGGAATTGGAGGAGAAAGTCTGAGCGAAGAGATCTGCTTTATCAGTAGAAGAAATAGCTACAGAGCCATCAGAGTAGAAAAGAGGAGGAAAGGATGATGAGGTAAAGTTGTTAGAAAGGTTTTTGGCAAGGTGCCAGAAGGAGCGAGAAGAATTCGAGTTGGAGAGTTGGGAACATTTAGCACGGATGAAATTGTTTTTAACAGAGCGAAGAACAGACTTAGCACAATTCCAGACAGAAATATATAAAAGGTGTGATTCAGGGGTGGGTTGGCTCCGGTACCTCTTATAGGCCCTCTCCTTGTTGCGGACAGCATTAGAACAAGCGTGATTAAACCAAGGCTTTCTTGCATTAGTCAGAGGATATGAGAAAGGAATGTATGCTTCCATGCCCGAGAGAATAACCTCCATAACGCGCAAGGCACACTCAGATGGCTCCCGGCCAAGGAAGCAATAATCATTCCATGGAAAATCAAAGAAGTACTGCCTCAGGGCCTCCCAATCTGCAGCTCCAAAGTGCCACAGGCGGCGTTTCTTTGGAGGGTCCACAGGCCGTACTGGAGCTATTGGACTTGTTAAGGTAATAAGATTATGATCGGAGGAGCCCAACAGAGAGAAAAGATGAACAGTGTAAGCAGAAGGATTAGTTGTTAGGAAAAGGTCAAGTATGTTGGAACTCTCTCCAAGGCGGTCAGAGATACGGGTAGGGTGCTGTACAAGCTGCTCTAGGTCATTAAGGATAGAAAAGATGTAGGCTTGTTCACCAGGTGGATCAGTGAAAGGAGAGGAGAGCCAAAGGTGGTGGTGAACACTGAAATCTCCTAGAATGGAACATTGAAATCTCCTAGAATGGAGATTTCAGAGAAAGGAGAAATGGATAGAATGTGTTCCATCGTAGAAGTAAGATAGTCAAAGAATTTTTGATAGTCAGTAGAATTAGGAGATAAGTAAACAGCACAGATATATTTAGTCAGAGAATGACAGGAAAGCCGAAGCCAGAGAGTAGAGAATTCAGAAGAATCAAGTTCAGGAACACGAGAGCAAGATAGATCGTTGCATACATATACGCAACAACCACCTTTGGCTTTGAAACGAGAATAGAGAAAGTAGGAGGATACAGGTGGTGGCGACCATCATCCACTCACTTGATGTAGTGCTGCCTACTTCTTCCTTAGCCTTTATCATTCTTTTTCTGTGCCTGCCCTCCTTTCTTCCTATTTCTCCTATATTTCCTGTCACTTCTTACTGCTTTTCTTTCCTTTACAGGTGGCATTACATTGAGTGACAAGCCAAATGGTTTCCTGTAAGCCAAGAAACCATTTACAACGCTGGGTGGTAACCATATAACCAAACCATACGTGCTCCCTACGTGTCAGCAAGTGGGTTGGTGGAGGGTTAGTGCCCCTCCCCGTAAAAAAAAATAACTCAAAGTCAAATGGCCACCCCTTACGGGATTATGGTGTCTGGCAATAGATAGATTGGAGGATACAGAAAAGGGTTTGCTGTCAGTTGCCTCAGACAGCTGAGTCTCAGTGAGAAAGAGAAGGTGAGGTTTAGAGGAGAAGAGGTGGTGCTCGACAGCGTGAAAGTTAGAGGAAAGGCCGCGAATGTTACAGAAATGAAGAAGGAGTGAGACAGACAGTGGTTCCAGGCAGCTCTTTGAGTCATCACCGGGAGAGGGGCGGATGGTGGGGGCATTTATGGTCCCCCCCCCTGGGGACTCCGAGGCATGATTTTTGTGCGCCATTTTGAAGATAATTTTGAAAAGGAAGTGTAGTGTGTAGTGTGTATGTAGTTTGGTGTAGACAGTTAGAGAAACATTGTATTGGAGAGCATGCTGGTCTACTCTCTGTGTAACTGAGACACTGAAAATGTTCAGCAAAGGAGGATGGTCAGGAACAAGTCCTGAGGGCTGATGAAACGGGAGCTCCAGCTCTCCCTGTCATCAGCTTTCCATCCTCCTTGGGAGTACTGCCCTGCTCGACTGGTGCTACAGTCTCCTCAACATCTGCCAGTAGCTGGCCATATTTAACGTTCCTAACATGCATTTTTAAATTTGAAAAGCTGGCTCTCAAAGGCAAGTGAGGTTAAATTTGGTTAGATCATTATGTTTCCCATTGCTGTGACATGGAATACGCTAATACATCCAATCAAAGAGATGGTTGGTAAATAACGCTACCAAAGTCAATTGAACGCGGCCAGTCAGAGAGATTGTTGGTAAACATTGCCTGGCCACATCCTTAAATACCCCAAAATAGGTATATTTGGTCTTTTTCTAATCACTTCTTGCACTCACAGTGGAATGGTTAACTATCTGTGTTGCTTGTGCACCAAAATTACTACCTAGAGATCATGAGTCTGTTATAGGTGGAATTGCTGCTTCTGTTTCGTAAATATTTACCGTACATTTTACTAGGTGTGGAATATGTTAGATGTGGGTTCACAGTTTATTTTGTTAAAGTTATTGAGGTCTTTACTTACCATATGCCATTTGAAATTTGTCATTGCCATCACAGGCTAGGCTACTTATTGGCTTGTTAGTTATTTTGCTGCAGGTTTTCGCTAAGAGATTTATTCATAGCTAAAGTAGTAAACTCACTCTCTCTCTCTCTCTCTCTCTCTCTCTCTCTCTCTCTCTCTCTCTCTCTCTCTCTCTCTCTCTCTCTTTCAGTATACTATACTTTCTTTTTAATTTCCATTCAAATACTGCTATACAGGTGGGGTATATTCATGGAAAATTAATTTGACAACAATTTTGGAAGTGGAGAGATGGTATGGGGTGCAAGGGCTTAAGAGTAAATGCAGATTAAACAAAAGTGGTTCTATCTAGGGTAGGTGGCGGTACCGGTACTTCAAAGAAGAGGGAGAGTGGCCGTGTGCAATTTGGCATAAACGGGCATAGGAAATAATTCCATCTTGTGCAGTGTTTGTGATAAGTGGGTGCATAAGAGATGTAGTGGTATTGAGGTAGACTGCAAGATAATGCTGATTTTATGCGTGCGGTGTGTCGGGGAGAGCAGGTGGAGATTGTCAAGCGTGAAAGGATTGAACTTGCTGGTGAGTCTCTTGAGTGTGTGGAAGAGTTTTGTTATTTGGGAGACATGTTATGTGCTGGAGGTGGGGCTGTAGCTATCTCTATGGCTAGGGTGAGAAGTGGTTGGAAGAAGTTCAGGGAGCTTTTGGCTCTTCTGACATTGAGAGGGCTCTGCCTATGTACTAAGGGATCTTTGTATGTGGCATTGTTAGGAGTGTAATGCTGTATGTTAGTGAGACCTGGGCAGTAAAGGAAGTGCATATTCACAGGCTCAGACTTACAGAAATAACAATACTGTAATTAGGTAATTAGGTGGATGTACAGTTCATCTCAGAGTGCGAGACCTGGGGGGGCTAGGTTTACGATGGAAGAGTTAAGAGGTAGGATAAGACTGGAGTGTATTGGTGTTGTGATAAGGAGAGGTAGATTGAGGTGGTTTGGGGATATGGAGAGGATGGGGGATGATAATTGGGTGCAGAAGGTGAGAAGTGTTAATACTGGGGGTGGGGTTGCGAGAGGTGGACCAAAGAAGACATGGGATGAGGTCATTTTGACCACAGGGTTAAGGGACTGAACAGAGAGGCTGCCAGAGATCGAGCAGCATGGAGAGCCGCCATTAGATGACCAAGGCTGATGCATGCAAGCATGTTAGAGCCTTCAAAAACAAAACAAATGATTGATCATATATCAAATGGAGGAATTGTAGCAATTGTTTAAGCACGAATGGTGCTCATATACAGTACAGTATATGTATACTGGTGTATATTTTTTTAATGCTTTTTAGTAGATCGTACTGGACATACACTGGTAAACTAAAATTATTTTTTAGGTGAACAGTTGTATAGCTATATAGCATATTTAAGTGTACAGTAGCTATATACTGTACTTATTTTGAGGGGTGGCAGCATGACTGAGGTCTGCTGTAGTTGGCTTGTTCCACTTATTATCTTTGTTGGATTTCATTCATTGTTGTGAATTTCTTCAAGATTTATATTATTTTGTTATTAATGCATTCTAACCATTTTCACTTTGGAAAAAAAAAAGTATAGTGGAAGCAATCTAGGAAGAAAAGCAAGGAATGACTTGTTATTAGTTCATTAGTCAGTTGAGTTTGGATTTCCCAACCTGACGCAAAAAACAAACAAACCTAATTAACCTAGAGGGAGAGGGTGCATAACTTTTTACTCTTAAATATGATCTTCATTAATACAGGTATCCATTTGCAGTGGAACCAGCAGTGAGAAACATTGCTACAGGCATGAGATACAGCTGCACATCTTGAAGTATATAACATTTTGCCTGCACATACGAGATTTTTCAAGTGAAGAATGACTGTACTATACTGTATGTACTTTTTTTTTTTTTTTCCCTGGGATAGTGCTTGAAGTTTCTGTATATTTTAGGGAATGCAATCATATTTAAGGAAATTGCATTTTTTGTTTTTTTTGTTTTTTTGTTCCCAGACGCCTTAATCTCATAAGGTGTTGTTGTTTTACTTGAGTTACTTGTTTTGTTGGGAGGGGCACTAACCCTCCGCCAGCCCACTCGTTGACATGTAGGGAACATATAAGGCTTGGTTATATGGTTACCATCCAACATTGTAAATGGTTTCCAGGCTTACAGGAAACCATTAGGTTTGTCACTTAATGTAAAGCAACCTGGAAAGGAAAGAAGAATAATAAAAAGTGACAGGGAAGATGGGAGAAGTAGGAAGAGAGGAGGGCAGACACAGAAAAAAATGATAAAAGTGAAGGAAGAAGTAGGCAGCACTACATCAGGTGAGTGGGTGATGGTTGCCACCACCTATCATCATAATATCAGAAAATCGTATTCAGCCTAGGATGGAAAGGGTTTATATATGGTGCAGTACTGGGTTGTAAACATGCTATTGATCCCTTTTTATGATGCAGTACAAGAATTAAAGTCAACTCAAAGTTTAGTGTTCTTTGGGCATGTGGTGTGTATATAAAGCTTTCAGGAAGAACTACAGTATTTGTGTTCCATTTCAGCCTGCCTTCCAAAACTTGCGTCAGCGTGTGGAGGGTCACGTCAATAAATTCCTTGAGAAGAACACCTGGAAGAATGATATGAACAAGAATCAGTTACGAGATGGTGTACGCAAACATGTTAATGGGTAAGACATTCTTTATGGATCATATTGAGTAGTTTGGGGGAATTTTGTAACAGTTCTTCCAAAAATGAGTTATATATTTTGGCCCATGTATGTTGTTGATGCAAACTTTGTTGATATTAAAATGCTTAAATAACATAAAAGAAAATAAAGTGTAGCTAGTGTGCATGACAGATCTCTACGGAAGAGAGCTGTGAAGGCTCCTGTGTCACCTGTAATGCAGCCTAAGTTTTCATGAGTACAGTATGTGTGTTTGTATGCTAATGATAGAAAGAGCAGTGAATACTTTCAGTAGTAAAGAATATCTGAGTGCTGGTTATAGTCTGTTGAAGGTATTGACATGCTTTATTAATCTTGTCAGACGTACCTACCAGCAGTAATCTGTTGGTAACTTTAACATTTTAATTCTCTTTGTTGCAGTCTTGGGATCTTGGAATCTGGTATAGATGCCATCATTACCCAAGTAGTCAATCCAAAAATCAAGCCTCTGATCCTGCCCTACGTCGAGGACACAGTGTATGCCTTCCTGCAGATTGACAAACCCAAGAGAGAGAAGCAGGGTCAGTTGTTGATAGCTTAGCCTGGAGTTCACTCAGTCATCATCCATTTCTTGGTCATAACCCATTTTCCCACTTTTGACATGTGAATTTTAGAGGACAATTCTTTGGTTTCTAGTGGGAATTCAGTCAGAGGTTTAACAAAAAAAGAAAAAATCATTTCTTATATAATAGGAGCTGTGAAGTTGCTTGCAGAACAAAATGATGAGATCAGTATTATATAAAGTATAGAGTTAATGAATATAGTTATTATGGTGAAAGGATTATATGCTAGTGAGTTTGAAGGTGGAAGGTGGTGTGGTAGGCCAAAAAAGATGGATGGATATGGCAAATGAGTTGGAGTGCATGGAGTATTGAAGTTCAGGAAGCTAAGGAGTTGGAAATGGATAGAATTGATTGCTGTAGTTTTTACAGGGAAGGACAAGACAAAGGTTTGACACCCTCTTTTTTGGTTGGCTGTCATTAGAGTACTGTCCTCTATCTTGCAAGTGTATTTGGAGCACATCTGTAAAGAAAAATACAGACATGTGTTGATGGCTTTGTTTATGAGGTGGAACCAAGATTAGCCTTTATGATGGTAGAATGACTAGCTTATTTTTACCATTTCACAAAGTATAGTAATTGATAGTTCTCTTTATTCATGCTTTCTTTCATTGTTTCTGGATCCTGCCTTACCCCATCTTTTAAGTGAGAGTAGGGGTTAGGATGATAACCTTGGTGACTGAGTGGTGATAACTGCAGCTCATGATAGATATTGGCCTGTTTCTTAAATATTTAAGAAAGAGACTTTTGTGTTATTAACTCCTTTAATCCAGTGACATCAATTTTGTTCTTGTTGTCTTGAGATGATTGTATTTGCTTCAGAACAGAATTTTCAAAATAGAGAGGATAGATTTAGACTTTCCCACTCACTGCAAGATCCCTCCCTTAAGCTGTATGTTGTCATTAAGTGGTAACAAAGATGATAGAGAAACTATTTCCTCTGATTGAAGGAGTTTAAGTCAATCATGTAATTTTATTGCTATAGAAGTGAAAGATGTTGAATCATTTAGTTTAAAATTAATTCCAGAATGCATCAAAGAAACTGCAGTGGTGGAACCCATACCCTTCCAAGTACCACAGCCAGCAGAAATTAAACCAACCCTCCTGCCGATGGAAACTGATGTCATTTCATCGGAAGAGGATGACATATTGGCTCGTGAATCTCCAGAGGCTGAACAAAAATCACCTCCCACACCAGAGGCCAGTGTTGTAAAGGTATAGTAGTACTGAATATTGCCATCTTTGTCATATGACATGCCTTTTTTTTCTTTTTCTTTTTTTTCTTTTTTTTAATAGTTGTGTGACCCTTTTTTAAGTTAGGTAGCTATCATTGGATCTTGTAAGTAAAATGCTTGACTTGGTGACTTCCTAAGACCTCCAGAGGCTGTTGTCATCTTTTTTTTTAAGAAGTTGTTTCATTATCCTCCTCCTCATCAACATCATTGTCCTGTCCTTTATATCCCGACCAAAGAAGAGTTGACGTAGGGTTCAGATAGCAGATAGAAAGAATCATGCCCAGTGAAATGGGCTTTTTACTCATTTTACATTGTCAATCATTGTACAGTGTTGTAAGAAAAATGCTTTGATTTTATAATGAAATTTGTGTGGATTATTAATCATATGTGTCCTGTCAGGATGAAAGTGAAGATGCACGGGATGGCTTTGAGGACTACACCCCCTACAAAGCTGAAACTGCTGAGGAGATTGTTACCTCACAAGTAGAGCGGCTGCACCTCAACCAGGACACAGAGGACAAGCCCAGCACCACACTCAAGCCAACACTCCCTCTCTTTGATGACCAGTCCCTTGATAGCATCTCCTCAAATTCCTCTGGCCTCACATTTTCAACACTATCAGGAAAGGGTTCTCCAGAAACTAAGAAATCCCCAGATAATCAAGATAAATCAGAAGGAACCCCAGTATTGATGCAAGAATCCAGATCCACAACATCAACTCCTCTTGTTGATGAAAAGCCCAGGGATGAGGACGTATCTCAGTCGTCACTCGAGTCTACCTACACCAAAGATTATCCCCCTTCAGAGCCCAAATATGGTGAACCACTGCCACAGTACATTGATCCATCTGTCACCACAGAGTCAAGTATTGGAGCAGACAAGGATGACCAGACTGTTGCATCTGGAAGCATTGCAGCTCAAGGAGAAGAATCACAGGAAAGTAAAGGTTCAGTTTCAAAAGTCAGCACAGCATCAGAGAAATCTGATGCAGAGGATAAAGCAAAATATGAAAAATCAGAAGGTGAAATCACAACTTCAAGTCCAGAAACAAGTGACAGTGAGAATAAAGGACGACAGACTGAACACCACAGGAGTGAGGAGAAACACACAAGCGATTCCTCACACAAATCACGAAAATCAAAGAGCGATCACAAGAGTAAGCGCGACTCTCACAGCCGCGAGAGGGAGAAGGACCGTGATGGGAAGCACCACCGGGACAAGGAGAGAAAGCACTCCAAATCACGCGATGACCATCACAGCCACCGTGACAAGGACAAGAAGCACCACCGACGAGACAAGGACCATGATGGTGACCGGGACAGACCACGCTCCCACCATTCCTCCAGCAGAGATGTCTCAAGTTCTGGCTCAGGTTCCTCCTCTGGGAAATCATCAGGTGAGCGAGACAAGGAGAGGTCTAGCCACCACTCAAGTGACAAGTCAAATGAGGGCAAAAGCAGGAAGGACAAGTCAAGCAGCAAGGGAGGCAACAAAGCTGATGAGTCTTCTGAGGGAAAAGCAGATGGAACTCCTAGCGATCCTCCAGAAAATAAATCTAGCAAATCTGACAGCCAAAGTGACAGGAGTGATGTAAAATCCAGTGGCAAATCAGAGAGCAAGAGTGATAAAAGTGACTCAAAGTCCAGCTCAAAATCAGAGTCCAAGAGTGACAAACATGAGAGTAAGTCAAGCAGCAAGTCTGATCGAAGTGATAAGAAGCATGATTCACACTCCAGTAAACATTCTTCTTCTTCTAAACATAGGAAAGAAGGAGAGAAGAGCTCCTCTGACAAGCACAGGCACTCTAGTAAAGATGACAAGAAGAAAAGGGATGAGAAAGATGACAAGAAGGAGAAGGGGTCAGAAAGTAAACATAAGGGAGAGAAAGACAGCAAATCAGACAAGGAAGGAAAAGGTGGAAAAATTAGCCGAGATGAAAAAGACCGGAAGCGGAGCAGAGAACACAAGGACAGATCAAGCAAAGAGGATAGAAGCTCAAAGATGAACAAGGAAGTAAAGTCTAGTACAGATGAAGAAAAAGCCAGTGAAAAGGAAGGTAGCTCAGGTAGTGACACAGATCATCAGGATAATAGGATGGCAAAAGATAAAACACAAAAGAGAAGAAAGAGTAGTGATGGGAAAGGCACCCTTGACTCTGCAGCTCGTAATCTAAATTCACTTGGGATTAAGGAAGATTCATTTGTCCTCTTCAATGACGATGGAAGTGCCATTGTGCTAAATTATGATGATTCATCCTCAAGTCCTCAGAGTGATGGTGATGCTGAACCAAAATCAGGCACCACTAAAACAGACTCCAAAGAAATCAATAAAAAAATGGAAGTAGATACGAAAACCATTAAAATCAAGAAACCAGGGAACAATGAAACCTTGAAATCAGTTAATGAAACCAGAAAAGCAAGTGCTGGTGAAACTAAGAAAATTGATTCAAAGAAACCAATCCTCAAGAGAAGAAATATCACAGAAGCTGATAAAACAAATACCAGTGAAAGCAAGAAACCAGTCATCAAGAGAACAAACGTCACCGACACTAAGAGGACCGAAATCACATCCAAGAGTACAGATGACAGTGATTCCTTAGACTCAGATGACAGCGAAGCTAAGAAACCACGCCTGAAGAAAACAAATTCTAGTGAAAACAAAAAACCTTATGTCAAGAAAACAGATAACAGTGAAACCAAGAAAGCAGATATTAATACAAATGAAGTGAGGAATATGGTTACTGGTACTAGAGAAACCAGAAAACCTATCCTCAAAAGAACAGATTTCACTGAAGCTAAGGGAAAAGATCCTCAAAAAGCCAGGAGACCAATCATTAAGAGAACCAGTATCTCTGAATCCACTGACCAGGACAAAACAGATGCTGCTGAAAACAGTAAAGCAGGTATCATTAAAGCAAAGAGAACTACCAGGAACCAAGATACAGACATCAAGAAAACCGATAAAAGTGAAACCAGGAGGCAAAACCATAAAGAAAATAAGGACCCAGAGACCAGAGAATTCAGGAAACGTAAACAAATCGAGACATGCAAGAACAACAACATTGATAAGGAGAAAGAACATGACTTTGAAGGATTCGATAGTTGGGCATTGGACACCAGGCTTACAGATTACCTCAGAACAACAAAAACAGTCCCAGATGAGATGGATATGGAACTGGATGAATGGTTTGATGACTCAGATTTACACATGGAGGTCAGTGAGGATGACTTTGATAAGAATATAGACTTTGGGGAGTTCCTATCATGTATGAGGAAACTTGGGGCAGTGGTGAAGCGGTTGGGGAAAGGGAGAGAAGGAATTAGATCTGAAGCTGAGGGAGAGGGAGTGAGATCTGAACCACCGCCAGTAAAGCGGAGAAGGGCATCCACTTCAAGCTCAGCCTCCTCCAGCACCAGCCAATCTGGGTCGCCACAGCATCGACGGTCGGCTAGGTCCGGACGTTGGGGTGGCAGCAATATACAGGGGGTGGTGCAGAGCGAAACTACACAATTGGTGGAGCGGCAAAACACAGTCACCCCTGCTGGCTACCTCCTCACGCCAGAGGATGATGGCAACAGGACCTCCAGCAGAGACTATGGTTAGCAAATTGTGATTTGCTTTTAACACTCAGGTTAAAGGTCTGTAAAACAGAAACACAAACATAAATGTAAATTCTCATATGACCACTCACCAGAAAAATATTAACTGATGTTGGTACAGAGTTTGTTGCAGTGATGAGAGAATCAGTTGTACCGTTGTTAACAATCAGCTCTTTTTATTCATTCTGTTAAATAAAATTGCCTGGTATTAGTTGGAATAATATATTGCAATACAGTTTTAACCCTGAAACCAGTATTAGCACACTCCTGTTACTCACTCAGCTGAATAAAATCATTAGACTTTAGCTATAATACATAATAAAATAGTAGGCTTCTTGACCATGTGAGGGTTAACTCCATCAGCCCAGGAGTGTAATTGTATTTCATTAGGAGAGATATGTCACTCTGGAAAGGCTAACTATAGTTTTCACATATCCATTCACTATATAAGGTCTCTTCTATGCTAAATGAAAAACAAAATTCTTTTCACCAGTTCTCATAATTTTATCATCATCATCCAGACCTCCTTTCCCACAATAGGGCAGGGTGACGGGTAGCAACATCTAGGCAGGCCAAGTTTGCCCACTCAAATGGACCACACTTCCATTCACTTATTATTCGAACCCCTGGAATCCTGGCACTATCTGATATGCCAAAAACTTCCACCACATTTTGCAGCTTCACTTAAACATATCCAGTTGAGTCAATCCAAATGCTGTCATGTTAAAAAAGGGTGCCAAATCCCTGATCATGCACTTTTTCTCACAACATCCATCCAGCCAGCTTGATCTCTTGTCAGTGTCCTAGTCTCACCAACTTCCAGGGGTGTGGAGTCGGAATCAGGAGTCAAATACTTTTGGTTGGAGTCGGAGTCAGTAAAAATATCTCCGATTCCGACTCCTTTACGTGATCAATTCTTGTGTAAGGTACTTGGGTGCACTGCTAGGCCAGTTGTGCCACTTCATGGGAAATACGGTGCCTTTGACATTGCCAACGGTCGCCACAGTTTTATTTGTTTACGATACCATATATACACTGATAATATGGATGAAGTAAACTTGGAAATATGTAAGTAATGAAGTATGCCTACTACTGTACTGCAGAAGAGGGGAAGGGGGAGGGGGGGGCAGAGTCGGGGTCGCAACCTTAAAATTTCCTTGAGTTGAGTAGGAGTCGGAATTTTTTTAATCCGACTCCACATCCCTGCCAACTTCCATACCTCTCCTCCTCACACACTCATCCACCATATCCCTCTACCTTCTCCTTGGCCTACCTTGCCTCCTCTCTCCTTCAAATTTGCTCAGGTATACTTTTTTCAATACTCTCTTGTTATCCGATCTCTCCCATGACCATACCATCTCAGTAAACTCTCTTCGATTCTGGTGTTCACAGACTTCCTCACTCCCCATCTTTTGTGAATCATATTATTTTGTATCCCATCCACTCACTGTACACCACATACATTCCTCAGCAGTCCCATCTCCACTGCTTTCACTCCTGACTTTTCATTTTCATGCCACACCATAGTCTCACATCCATATGTTAAAGTTGGCACTAATGCTCCTTCACGTAAGCCTCGTTCAGCTGCAGCACTCAAACCTCTGTTTCTTATTAAGGCCTTCATAGCACCAGCTGCTTTCCTTCCTTGTGTCACTCTATTTTCCACTTCTTTTACTCATTTTCCTCTCTTGTCTATCACTGTACCCAGGTATTTGAACTCACTCACCAATTCTCCATTCACTGTAACATCACACTGGGAGTCACCTTCTCCCTCAAGTACCACCACTTTACTCTTTTGTACATTTACTCTCAGGGTACGTCACTCACAGACATCAGTGAAACTCTGCACTAACCTACCAAGCTCTTGTCCAGTATTTGCAAGTAGCACTGCATCATCATCATCATGCAACAAATTTGAGATATTCCATCTCACCATTCATTACCAGTGCCATCCCTCTCTCCATTACTCATGTTTTTACTTCTCTCATCATCTCATCCATATATATATTGAACAACCACGGCGACACCACACAACCTTGTCACATGCCCACATTGATCATGAGTTATTCACTAGATGCCCATTTACCCCTACACATGCCTTCCTATCATCATAAAAACTCTTGATGGCTCCTAGCAGCTTACCATGTACACTGTACATGCGCAGAACCTTCCACAATCCTTCTCTGTCTACTTTATCATATAGGCTACTTTTCCAGATCCATGAATGCCATAAACACCTTATAGTCCTTCTCACATGCCTTCTCCTCTATCTGTCTCTTTGCAGATATTTGATCTACATATCCTCTGCCACTTCTAAAGCCACCTTGTTCATCACTTACCAGGACTTCTGATCTCTCTCATACATTCTCTATAATAATTTTCCCATATACAGTACCTTTTCTTTGTATTCCACACTTGCCTTAATATAGAGTTCTGTTTATTTATTTATATACCGTACATGTATTTACTTATTGATTTTGATAGCTCCAAAATACAGTAGTTAGATAATCCAGTTTAAGTTTATTTCTTTAACTTAAGGCTTTAATCTTGAGGGCTTGCATCATATGTTAAAAAAAAAAAAAAATCCACCTCATTGTTCCTTTATTACATTGGGGAGCGTACAGTTGGTTTGTTTTCACATGACATGACTGAACCACTTCGACAACCTGAATATAAGCTAATGTTGTGGTTGCAGGGAAATCAGTGAGCCATAGTTTTAAGGTAGGAAAGAGTATCTCTAGTTACTCTTCAGATCAGCGCTCCAGTCTTACAACACTTGTCCATCAGCTCAGCTGAAAGGAGTTTGAGATCATTGTCAGGCTAGAACAGGCACATTATAGGAGCCATAAATAAAGGAAACCCTGGTAAATGAACAGTGTCATAGACTCATTGTCTTATTTATGGAAACTGCATGTTCAGTATGGTAAATTCTCATGTCACCTTTTTGTGACATTTTTGCCACGTTACCAGTACTTGTTAAAGTTACCAATTGACCACTTGTGAGTTTTAGGTTACAAGGACATTCAAAATAGTGGCATTGATCATTTCACAGTGTTAGGACAAAAGCATGTTTTAAACAGATGAATATTACATGAAAATAGCTTTTACACAACATCAAGTATTACATGAAAATAGCTTTTACACAACGTCAAGTACTTTCTGAACAGTGTTCTGCCTTTATTGAGCTGTAAATAAGGATAGTATTAAGCAATTTTTCAAACACTGAAAAGATGAGCAGTCATTCATGTTTTACTTTCCTTATTTACCACTAAATCAAAGCATATTTTTCAGCTCGTACTAAGTATTTTGTCAAAGCTGTTTTTATAAAATCTTTTCTCATTTTAAACACAGTTTATGCTGATATCACAAAATTTATCGGTTAGTATGTTGAACTTCCTTGTAGCCCAAAACTTGCAAGTGGTCAGCTGAAGTTCCACCACTACCCACAAAGCTAATTTACCGGAGTCCCCCAGTATACAGTACCTGTTTATGTAAAATGTTATATTTTAGAGTACATACTGTATAATGAGGACTTCCTGTACGTTTTATAAGAAGTGGGCACATGTTGCGAAGTAATAAAAAAAAAGAGGCTTTGAAATAAATAGATATGCATTAAATTTGGGTGTGAAAATCCTATTGTATTATCTGGTGCCTGCTGGACTTTCTGGATAGTCATGCTTGTCTCAGTTTGCAACTGTCATTATGAAGCAGCCAAGCCTTGTAAGAGGGAAGAGTGATAGCCATAATTAATCCTGTCCCATGCTGATTAGGAATAAATAAGTAAGTAAGGAGTGTCTAGTGATAACAGCATATGTTAAAGTTAAAGCTTAATGGCTTTGTCACTGGAATGAACTACTGTATACTGTTTTTACTCTAATTTGGCCTAAAATTGCCATCTCTCCAACTCCAATACTGAGTTATAACTGTAGCTGAATACTAGAATATGGTGCTAGTCACGAAGAAGAGCTATGGAGAGGATGTTAAGTCATAGCATTACCTTTTTCTACCATTGAGGTACGTGAAATAAGTCGCAAAAGAATGAAAATTTGGGTGCGAACATAGGACAGCAGGATTTCTGTAATGAAAGGACATATTTCCAGCACCCAGGTTTAAATATCTGCCACAGCTGGGGTTTCAAAACTAGGCTCTGGGCACACAGTTTGCATAGCAAGCATGAAAATTTTCAGCAGCTAAATAAAGTAATTTAGTGTGTACTGATGTGTCTGCATGAGCATCTGAATTCTGAAGTTTTCATATTCAGATATGCATATCATGTAAAAAAAAAAATTCTCTTTTTCGTTTACTAATTTGCATTTTTTTCCAGCTGCTTCACACTCTGGTAAGCAGAGTGTAGTTTTATGTTCATAATATTGAGAACACCAGTTGTTCAAAAATTAACAGTAGTTTTGTATTGCATGATTGGATGATGGATGGATGGATGGATGGATGAATTTACCTGCCCTATCAAAATATAGTTGGCTTCTAGGCATTGAATAAAAAAGTAGCATTGCTTCTTATTAATGTACTGGTAATTTGTATAGTAAAGCGAATGGTAGATTCCTGTTTGAATAAATGACTGCAGTGCTAACACCTGATGTGCATTGACTAATGCAGTTTTTTGTAAATTTTGGGTTGTAAGTCACAAGACTCTACTTCTGGGTGTTGTCTGTCACCACATTGTTCATACAACTTACCATACTTTCCCTTGAAAATAAACTCAGTAATAAGCATCATGATACCCTTGTAATGTTAGTGCAGTCCTTTCTGTATGATAGTTTTGATTACAGTGGATTAGAGTGCACATTGTAGAAAGCCAGAGCCACCTTAATTGGGGCAGTGTCATATCCCTCCAAGAAGGGAATAGATAACATAAAACTGCATCAGGAATGGTCACATATATTCTCACTCCATCCAGCATTGCGGACAAAAATGGTACAGTACTTCTGTTTTCATACCATGAACTAGATACTGTACTTGTACAGTAATTGTCATATTTCCATCCCATTTTTGCATCATTAAAGAGGTGGTATCTATGGTACATTTGTTATGTGTTGATTATCATTATAAAACCAGTTTCTCATGTATACTGTACATGGGGTTGGGAGATCCTGAACATGGCCCTTTGATCTAACTGGGGACATGACTCAGAGAAGAAAGGAAATCCTGGGTACTGTTCCCTCCCTCCCCATACTGTAAGAGGGGTGAGGCTGCATGCAACTCAGTGCTGTATAATGAGTCAACACATCCTTATATCAGGACATAGAGTAGAGGGACTTCCAGCTTATCTCACTTGCCCTGTTAAGTCGCCAAAGCCTTTAGACACCTAGGATTTTTCTTGACTAACTTAAATCATCTGGTGTTAACCTAAATTCCTGATGTACCAGCTGCAGAGAGTGATTTTTTTTTTTTTTTTTAAGTTGAACAGAATCTGGAGTTAGCTTGAATAATACAGTATACAGTAGCTCCCCTACTTACGAATTTAATAGTGCTGAAAGGTAGAAACCGAAATATCAGTGTTACCAATTCCTCCAGTTAAATTATTAATACCATTGTCAGTAAGTCTTGAGTAGTACTGTATACATTATTTTGTACCAGTCATTGTCATAATAACCAAATCAATACTTTCCACAAAAAAGCCATATCCAAAAGTTTGTAAATAGGGTAGCAGCTGTGCTTGAGTGGATCAGTCACGGCAAAAGAGTTACACATAGGGGTACCTGAATAGCAGTCTGTCTTCTCAGCCCCTGTTGATATTGATGCTGATGATAGCCAATTTGTGTTTGTAACAGAGGTTGACTACAGCCAGAGAATCAACACCTACAGTCCTCTGTCACCAGCAAGTGATTCCTCGGCAGATGATGGAAAGCCTAAAACTGGAGGTAAGTTTTTTTTTTTTTCCAGTAGTTATTACAAATTTTAATTATTTAATCTTATTCATTTTCAAAGTTTTGTCCAATTTTTGGGATGCATGATAAAGAATGGTGATGAAGATAAAATGTATTGGCCATTAACTTGCTAATTACACTACTCGACAAATTTCAACTTTTTCTCTAGTTCAGAAATGAGAATGGGTGATTTGGGGTAAATTGACTTTGTTGATTACAAATACGTTTTTACTTTTTCTCCATAATGCAGGGATTTTCTGAAATTTAGCCTTGAAATTTTTCATCTAAAAGTCAGAAATCTATATGCTCATATTGCCTGGTTATGCCAGGAATATTTTTTTAATCAAGAAATATTAATTGGGATGTGAAAGTAAAAGACAGAAACAAATCAAGTGTATTATTCCACCACTGTATATAAATTTTGTTGTGGATAGAGGTGTTCATAGTATGGTTTTTGATTATTTCTTTTTGTGCTCTACATCGATTTCCCGTGTCAGCATCTAACAATAGTCCGCCGTCATACCGAAGCCAGTTCTACCTTGGTATCTTTGTTCCATTACAGCAATATCCTGGTGAAAACAATCACCCGGTTCATCACTAACATCACCCAAGTTTATTGGGAAAAAAGCAAGATGCCAGTGAAGAAAATTAATTTTACGGGACGTGCGGCATCCAAGTTCATGGTACGCAACCAGGAGCTCTTCAGCAATTCCCACCTAATCTTCACTGACATTGCTGCCCAGAAAACCAGCACAAATTTTCTTAGGAGATCTCCAAGCCCCAAGTTTATCTACCCCGAGGGTTGCTTCAAACTGACTGTCTTTCATCAGTCTACAAATTTGTGGGCCAACAAAAATGCCTTCCTTCAATTTGCCATCGCTAATCTTAGCGAAAACTTTCTTCAGGTGTGTGAAGCCTGAACGTGTCTTATCCAAGGCTTTGACAAAGTTTTTCGTCAAGCCTAACTTGATGTGAAGAGGCAGAAGTATGATATCTTCCGCTTAGACGAGTGGTTCATTCCGTATATTGCATACACCAGCTTTGTAGGAACTTCGGGGGGGCCACTTATGCTGGAGGTAATGCTGCTGCACATCACGGGTGTCCCATAAACACAGGAAGCAACAGTATTTCATGAAACCTCCTCTTGGTCCAAGCAGCATGGCTGCATCTTTCAAATTGCTGCAGATTTTCCATTGGAATTCTGTATACTCGGTCAAAAGGAGGAGCTTTTGCATCAGTTCGTTTGTTTCCTTCATTTCAGGAGCTAAAACAAGTGGTATACTGGGTAACATATTCCCATTGTGGAGAACAGCCTTCAGACCTGATTTGTTGGAATCATTAAAAATTTGCCATTATTCAGGATCATGAATCCTTCCCAAGGCTTCAGACATACCTGTGATATTGCTACAGTGGCATACTCCTCCATATGACTTGAAAAAAAGTTCCAAATTTCGTTGCTGCTTCCTGAAGCTCGTCACTTTTATATTTAGATACAACAAGCTCCATTCTTGCAATCTCGAAGCAAGTAGTTCTGACTGTTGTCTTGATAAGTTTAGGTCATGTACAAGATTATTAAGGTCGCCTTTGGTGACTAGATGGGGTACTTTGCCAGACGGCTGACATTTGAAGTCAGAAACAGGGCCAGCTGCTTCAGTTGCCGCTCCATCTTCCTCATCTGAAGTTTGGAATACACATTTATTTGTTGGTGGCCTTGGAATGGGAAAGTCCTCCGTGAGCTCAACCTGTCTTATTGCCGATGGTAAATTCAAATAAATAGTGCTGTTTTTGTTATTTGAAAAAAGTCCCACAATTTTTGTCATGCAAACGTAGCAGTCTTTTGTGTGGTCACCAGATTCTCTCGACACCATGGGAACTGTGAAAGGCATCCCCATTTTCCTTCCTGCCAGTCTTTCATGAAGAACATTGGAACAAGTCACATAGCAGATGTGGGGCGCCCATCATTTGTCTTGGTTGCCAATCTTAACGGCAAAAAAATGTAGACAAGCTGTCCTTACAAGGGACATGATCTTCCGTTTCTGCTTCTTTGGTGTGAAATTACCACATATACCGTTTAATAGAAAGCATTAGGTTCATTCACACATCTTCGAGGCATTGTCAGCCCATAAGTCTAAAATAAGATTTATATTAAGCATAATAAATTTACATAAACATACTTTAGATAGTGGATGTAGACAACTGGCAATGTATATGCTGGATATCATACTCTGCATAAAGATGTGTAAAGAACACAAATAAAGCGATGAAAAGAAGAACCACTTCTTGTGAGGGTGGTGAGTTCAGAAAAACTTTACACGCTAGAGCAAAATGAACACAATATTTTAAATCAGCACCACGTTATTGCCTTGGGATACCCATTTTTGTCTCTGAACTGAAATTCTTGACGAGTAGTGTTATGAGCTCAGCCAACAGTAACAGGTAAGCCTTTTAATGTCATTTTATTTGAAATACTACACTGATGAACATTGAATCATAGACAGTGAACCCTCACTGTCAAACAAATTGAGGGAAGTGACTGACAGTATATTTAATACTGTTCGATACAGCCCACTTTTGGTAGGGTTGGCTGTATCGAATCCAGGTTCAGTAAATCCTCTTCAGCAGATACCTAACCGAATTAGATACTGTATTCACATTTTTTTGTCAAAAGTTTTATCCAGGTTTATACTCTGTACCCTGATATTGAACTATATACTGTCTATATATCTATCTATTGCCAGACGCCTCAATCCCGCACGGGATGGCCACAAACAAATCGCCACCATGTTACTCTGTCCTCCGCCATTTCACTACCCCGCTCCCAACTCACACACCCCTCTCTCGTGTACCTCTCCACTCCATCCTTCCATCTCATCTTCGGCCTCTCCCTCCCTCTCCCCCCCTCCACCTCACGCTTATACACTCTCCTCGTCAGTCTTTCACTCTCCATCCTCTCCACATGCCCAAACCGCCTTAACGTGTTTCACCTAACGCTTCCTATCACGTCCACATCCACACCACAACGCTTCTTCACTTCCTCATTTGTTAGTCTGTCTCTCCATGTGACTCCACATGCTCCTCTCAAATAACTCATTTCCACTGCTCTCACTCTTGATTTCTGTCCTTCCAACAGGGTCCAAGCTTCACTTCCATATGTTAGAGTTGGTATCACAATACTGTCATGTAACAACTTTTTCACTTCCATGCTCACTTCCGTTTCTTATCACTGCTTTCAACGAACCAGCAATCTTCCTTCCCTGCTGCACCCTTTCAAGCACTTCACCCTCCAGACTTCCATCCTTACTCATCACACTACCCAAGTACTTAAATGCACTCACATTCTCCATATCCTCCCCATCCAATCTCACTGTACATTCACTGGCTTCACTTCTTTCGAAGACCATCACTTTACTCTTCCGTACATTCACCTTTAGATTCCATTTCTTACACACTCTCCCAAACTCATCTACCAAGCCTTGCACTTCCCCTTCATCTTCACTCAACAGCACAGTATCATCTGCAAACAACAGTACAGGGAGTTTCCAAACACTGCTCTCTCTCATTAGGGCCGCTCCAACATCCACTGCCTGACCTTGTATCTCTTGTATAACCCCATCCATGTACAGATTGAACAACCATGGTGACATGACATATCCTTGCTTCAATCCAACCTTCAAATGGAAAAACTCACTCAGTTTGCCATCCACACGCACTGCAGGCTTAGCACCCTCATACATACTCTTCACTGCCTTCAACAACTTCCCATTCACTCCATATATTCTTAATACTTTCCACAATCATTGTCTATCCATCCTGTCATATGCTTTCTCCAAATCCATGAAGGCTGCATACAACTTCTTTCCCTTCTCTAGAAACTTTTCCACTAAAGATTGAAGAATGAATATCTGGTCTACACAACCTCTTCCCTTCCTAAAACCTCCCTGTTCTTCTTCAACTAATTCCTCTGTTATTTCCCTAACTCTGTCAGTAAGTATCCTACCATATACTTTTCCTATTACACTAAGAAGGCAAATGCCCCTATGATTACTACACACTTCTTTTTCCCTTTTCCTTTGTACAGAGGAATGATTATACCTGACTTCCAATCCTCCGGGACTCTACCTTCCTCCCAGGCCAATCTGCACACCTTCCACATCCATTCTGTTACTATCTCTCCCCCATGCTTCAGCATTTCACCACACACTCCATCAGTTCCTGGGGCTTTCCCCATTTTAACTTTCTTCATTGCTTCCACCACTTCCATCCTACTGATTTCTTCCTCTCTTCTCACAACCCTCCTTCTCCCCACCATTCCCCAGCCACTTATACTTATATTACTTTCATTCTCTGTGGCCAACAATTCATTAAAGTGTTCTCTCCATCTGTTCACTTCTTCTCCCTTCTCCACTAGTAATCTACCATTTTTTTCTTTCACACCCCCACTAACTTCGTTGGCACCCTGCCTAGCTCTCTCTTTGCCTCTTTCCAGAACATTTTCTTACATTCCCTCCACTTTACACTCTAATTCCTTCCAAATTCCTCATCCACTCTCTTCTTACTCTTTCTTACTAATCTTTTCACCTCTCTCTTCCTCTCTACATATAATTCTCTCGTCCACCTCTCAGCTTCTTCGACGCCCCTGTTCCTCATCCACTCATTACAGTAATCCCTCCAATATCCGACGTAATAGAGCCAAAGGCATGTCCGGATATTGGTTTTGTCCGGATATTGGTCCTGAAGCTCCAGCACTGGTTTTTCATGACCTTAACCTAACCTAACCTAAATCAGAAAACAACCTTCCTACCTCCCTAGTGGACATGTATAGCATTTATTTAGGTCCCTTTTCACATAAATAATGCATACATAGCATGAATTTATTGAATTTTAACCAAAAAATGATGATTTAGGGGTGACTGAGTCATAGGAGCTCAGAACTCGCCAGCATAGTATAAGTAAGTATCGGACATGGAAATCATCTTTTCTCACATTTTATGCACTAAATTATTGGATACAAAGCATCAAATACAGTAAATGATGTTAATTGCTACCAGAAAAATGGTTAGGTTAGGTTAAGTTAGGTTAGGGTTATGACTGGACATGAAGTTCACTACTTCAACCTTTTTCATAGCTGGTGCACTTAATAACCATGCATGAAAGAATTAAATTAAAAGCAGGAAATTATGATTAACACAATGTTAGGTTAGGTTAGGTTAGGACCGGAAGTGAAATTCACTGCTTCAACCTTTTTTCTAGCTGTTTTACTTAAGAACCATGCATGGAAAAATTAAATAGCAAGCAGGAAATTATGATTAACATTTAGGGTAATTTTTTAACACATATACAGCATGATGAAAACAGGTTAGGCATGAAAATCTTTATGGTAACCATAGGTTAGGTTAGGTTAGGACCGGACATGAAATTAACTGCTTCAACCTTTTTTTCTAGCTGTTTTACTTAAGAACCATGCATGGATAAATTAAATTGCAAGCAGGAAATTATGATTAACATTTAGGGTAACTTCTTAACACATTAACAGCATCATGAAAACAGATTACGCATGAAAATCTTTATGGTAACCATAGGTTAGGTTAGATTAGGACCGGACATGAAATTAACTGCTTCAACCTTTTTTCTAGCTGTTTTACTTAAGAACCATGCATGGATAAATTAAATTGCAAGCAGGAAATTATGATGAACATTTAGGGTAACTTCTTAACACATTAACAGCATCATGAAAACAGGTTAGGCATGAAAATCTTTATGGTAACCATAGGTTAGGTTAGGTTAGGACCGGATATGAAATTAACTGCTTCAACCTTTTTTCTAGCTGTTTTACTTAAGAACCATGCATGGAAAAATTAAATAGCAAGCAGGAAATTATGATTAACATTTTCGGTAATTTTTTAACACATGTACAGCATGATGAAAACACGTTAGGCTTGAAAATCTTTATGGTAACCATAGGTTAGGTTAGGTTAGGTTAGGACCGGACATGAAATTCACTGCTTCAACCTGTTTTCTAGCTGTTTTGCTTAAGAACCATGCATGGAAAAATTAAATAGCAAGCAGGAAATTATGATTAACATTTTCAGTAATTTTTTAACACATGTACAGCATGATGAAAACACGTTAGGCATGAAGTTAGGGTACTTACGAACAAAAAGCGGCCATCCTGATGTAATAACCCACTCTATCATCTCAGACTCTGACAGGAAGACGTTGCACCTGACACACCTTTCCACTTGAGAATCACCAGCACTTCTCACCAACACTTTCACCAAGTTTTTTTTTTTATAACTTGAATAACATCACTGCACTGTACACAACAGTAAATTCCCGTGTGGTCTAGTGACGATCCATGGAGCCTTGTGAACTTCTCAGCAGCAGCTTTCAGCTCCGTTCCACGTACCAACACACCAGCAGCACGTTGTTGTCGATACGAAATCAACGTGGAGCGGTCAATGTCTGCATACTTAGGAGTAAACATCACCTTCCTCTGCACGTTTCGTCTGGTCTTCGATGCGAAATCAGCCGTGTACTGCTGTAGTTTGTCTCGGGACTTCTTGATATCAAACAAGGTGGAGCGAGGGAGGTTGAACTCACGTAAGATGCGCCCTGTTGACCAGCCGGCGTCCACCTTGTCTAATATCTGCCTCTTCTTCTCCAGAGTCAGAACCACTTTCTTCCTCTTCTCGGAGGCGGGGCCATCATCACACACATGATGAAGAAGGTGAAGAGCAGTATCAAGCACTGTAGGAGGTAGGGTATCGCTACAAAAGCAATCACTTCGGCTGCCATTTTCGGAGTTGTTCACGAGGGAGGAGGGGAGTGGGTAATGGCGACCGATAGTGGCGTCATGAGTGTAAACAGAGGGGATCGGCACGCGCGGGAAATTCAAACTGACGCGGTCCAAAAAAATCGAGAATTAATCGATTTTTTCCGGATTTTTTTTTCATTTTGGGGGTTGGGCAGCCCAGAATGTCCGGTTAGTGAGTATGTCCGGTTATTGGACGTCCGGATATTAGAGGGATTACTGTATATGCTTTCTTCTTTTGTGCTACAGCCTCTCTCACCTCTTCCATCCACCATTCTGTTCCCTGAACCCCCCTTTCGTCTTCTCTCCACCCCACACACCATCTCACATGCTGCACAGATTTCTTCTGTGAATATCTTGCACACACCTTCCACGTCCCCCATCTGCTCCAATCTATATTTACCCAATCAATTAGATATATTTTCAGTCAGTAGTAAACAACAGAACAGCAGAAACATAAAAAATTACTCTAGTCTAGTGTCCTTTTGCAATATCGACCCTTGGTTCAAAATACAGTAAGACCTCACTGTAACGGACTAATTGGGGCTCAGGCTAGTCCAAAATATGCGATTTTCCGATAAAAGCAACATCCAGACTTACCCCTGCTAATCCGGACTTTTTCCGATATATCAGACATTAGTCCGGATTTTTTCGGTAGTTTTCACCACCATTGCAGTATTGTACTGTGTTTTACCTTCACTACATTAATCAAATGGTATAATAATACTGTATTGTGCACTGAAAAACATGTCTTTTACTTGTCTTATTGTGGTGAACATAGCTGAAGTTGTCAGGCAGTCCGGACTGATTCTGGGTATATCGGACTTTTTCCGATATATAGGAGTTTAGTCCGGTAGCTCCTCTAGTCCGATAAAAGTGAATTCCAGTGTACTGAAGTCCGTTATATCGAGGTTTTACTGTATAATGAGATTGTTCGGTAGGGTGATAGTGGTTGATATAGCCGAAGCTCAGTTTAACAAAATGTGTTGTCCCAGTTGACTGGCTGAACAGTGTAATTGTAAATCTGTACAAGGGGAAGGTTGATGCCCTAGAAAGAGAAAATTATAGAGGCATAAGGCTTTTGGACCAGATAATGGAGAGAGTCTTAGAAGGAATGGGTAGAGAAAGAGTAAATATTGATGAGGTGCAGTTTGAGTTTATGCTAGTTAAAGGAACCACTGATGCCATATTCATTGTTTGACAGCCACAGGAAAAATATATAGGAAAGAAAAGGGAACTTTTTTTTTTTTTTTTTTTTTTTTTTTTTTTTTTTTTTTTTGAGAAGACCTTTGACAGAGCCCCTAGAGAGGTGGTGAAGTGGGCAGTGAGAAAGCTTTTGATTGAGAAGTGGCTGGTTAGGGTGGTTATGGGCATGCACCCAGGTAAGGGTGAATAGAGATTTGAGTGATGTTTTCCATGAATGTTGGTGTGCACCAAGGGTCAGTCTTGAGACCCTTGTTGTTTCATGGTACAGTAAAAGGTCCTCCAATCCAACAACCAGTAATCCGAATATCCCAATACTCCAAATTTTTCTAATTTTTCTGGGCTGTATCAAAGGATTCATCTGGCTTGGACTTGCTCTTGGATTTGGATGTACCTATCTGTCTATCTATTGCCAGATGCCTTAATCCCTCCATCTCATCCTTGGCCTTCTCCCTCTCCCCCCTCCACCTCACTCACATACACTTTCCTCATCAGTCTCTTTACTCTCCATCCTCTCCACGTGGCCAAACCACCTCAAGTGTGTTTCTCTTAATGCTTCCTATCACATTCACATCCACACCACAACACTCTTTCACTTCCTCATTTGTCAGTCTGTCTCTTCAGTGTCTTTAGATTTGGAGCTTTGTTTACTGTATAAAAACTAAAACCTACTTAATGAACAAAAATGAGAGTGCACTGACATATTTGTTTTAAGATTTGTTGTGGGTTAGTTTTTGGTGATATACTGTATTGACTAATGACTTATTTCATGTGTTGTCATGACCAGAAGTGTGCCAACACTTCTCTGTCACATTTCAATGAAAGGTGTTATTTGAAACATTTTTATGTGACACAAGTATGAAGTGCACAACAAAAAGGACATGATAAGGAAGGATACCCTGATATTCAAGGAGGAATGAGAAATATTGAACTCTGGATGTAAGTCTCATAGGGGATAGTGGCAAACTCTTGCTCATGATAATGCTGTAGTGTACAGTGTATATGCAGTGTTCCAAGTTATAACCATGTTAGACAGAAGTAGCACATAATACATATACATGTACTGTATATCGATGCTGACTGTGTTTTCATGTCTCCCCACAGACACAAGCTCAGCAGTTCACAATGTGGCTCCAGGTGCACAAATAGAAGATTCCACTAAGGTCTTTAAGTCTGCAACTACATGGTCCAGTGAAGGAAGAAATATTTCAGTGTAATTTTGTTTTATGCTCTTAAGTAGAGGTATAGTTAGAATGGAAAGTAATGAAAGATGTTTGAGTGTGCATGTGCGTCATTTGCTGGACCGTGATACTCGGTACGGTAACTAAAAAAATTCAAGGATATATTACTAAGGAACCTTGAACTTTTTTTTTTCTCCATTGTATGTTCAAATTACAGATTGCATTGTAATATATTGTAGGTGATTTTGTTTGGGGGGTTTGGTGTCTACAATATTCTGGTATAGTATCACAGTCTTCTACTTATGTTAGTGGTATATGTTTAGAAATTATACTAAAGTACAACTCAAAAATCACACAGTGAATGAAATTAAATACTTTGAAAGTAATATCATACTAGTGTATGATCATTAAGATAATTTTACTACTCTCATTGTCTTTATTTTATTATCACTAGAATTATTATACAGTAATTAAGGAGGTAAATTGCTTAATACCAATGTCATAGTAAGATAACTTACTACAGATGTATTTTATGACCACATCATTTATTCATGCTTAAGCCAAATTCGTGTCTGATTTTTACAGTCATTGTATATAACTTTTAAAACTTGTACGACAATTTGTACGATGTTGGATATGATGGGTGCATTTCATTGTAGATAGTGACAGCCTAAATTTTGTGGCCAGTACAGATGAAGGTACTTTGTTAGTAACGTCTGCATCTGTTTGGCAGTTATAGCTGTTCGCATACTTTGGTATGTAAGTAACTTTCCTGTAATTCATTGATCTGTGTAAAGTAAAATGGTCTGCTGTACATGTCTGTTTGAATTTTACATTCATGAAATTTCTTCACACTACTGGTGCAGCAAGGGAATATAACCATGAATAACACAGGGAAGGCAGCCATGAATAACTTAGAGCCAGGAAGGCAGCAAGGAGTTAAATTTCTACCTTACTTTATGTAATCCAGCCAAATCAGCTGAAAAGATGTAGTATTGTAATCAGTTAACATATCACATCACTACATTATATTAGATAACTGTCTATGCTGACCAGTTTACAAAAACATTTTATTAGGAATATTCTTTGTCATCGGTAGTTAGAAGTAGCTGCTAATTCCCATTGAAAGGACTTTCCATTTCAATCTATTTTGTGTAATCCAAAGGTAGCCATTATTCAGCTGCCTTATATCTGGCACTGAATGTTGATCATTGTTTGTAGTGCAATGTAGATGCTGTGTTTACTAAAAATTTGTAATAGATATTGTTAATGTATCAAAAACCTTGTCTTAACATCAGTAGCATCCTACTCCTGTTTAGTCATAACATTAGTAACATCCTAATCCTATTTACCATTATCCAAATGCACAAACTGGGGTGTGATCCAAAGACTTTTTTAATGGTATGGCATAAGAATTCTTAAGGTGAGTAAAATTATGTGGAGTATCAAACCTAAAATAAAACAAAAATAAAAGAGTCCTGGATTGAAGAACCTAAGAAATATGTAGCTTCCCCCCCCCTCCGTTACTCTTTCATCACTACAATACTACTGTATCTATAATGCAAAATGTGATGAGCAACACCCATTCATTCTAGGAACAGTTTCCATCCATGGTCTTAACCCCTACAGTATGATGGCACTTTCGTAGCTTATTCCTACAGTAACCAGACTGGTTATTCAGCTTAGATGACCCCCAAGAAGTAAAGTGATTAAAGTGAAAGACTACTTCAGTTTGAAAAATTCAGTCTAAGTTGAAAAAATAATTTATGGAGAACAAGAATAATGTAAATTTTTCTCCAGTTCAAGGTAATAAAGAAACACCTCATACAAGACAAGGATGCATTTCTGTTTATTATGGAATGTAATACACAAATTTACAGTACAGTCCACAGATACCTCATACAAGACAAGGATGCATTTCTGTTTATTATGGAATGTAATACACAAATTTACAGTACAGTCCACAGATCCCTTGGTCATCAGCACTTGGTTATAGATTTTATCATCACTGCTAGACTGAAATCTGCACGCCTGTCATTATCATATTTTTTAAAAATGATACAGTAAAACCTTGATATAACGGAATCAATACCGGAATTCGTTTTTATCAGACTCGAGGAGCCTACCACACTGAATTCTCATATATTGGGAAAAGTCCGATAAAGCCAGAGGTGGTCTGCACTGCCTGACCTCTGTCCAGCTTGGGCAGAGGGATGGTGGAGGATGAGGATTTTTGGGTAGGTTGTCGTGACCTTGATGATGGGCACTGGGTGGTTGTCGCAACCTTGATGATGGGTGTTGGATGGGCATTGGGTGGTTGTCGTGACCTTGATGATGGAAGTGTTGGATGGGCATTGGGTGGTTGTCATGACCCTGATGATGAGCATTGGATGGGTGTCGTGACCTTAATGATGGGTGTTGGATGGTTATTCTGTGGCTGTCATGACCTTAATGATGGGTGTAGGATGGGCATTCAGTGGTTGTCATGACCTTGATGATGGGCATTCAAGTGGGTCAGGATCTTGAGGATGTACATTGCTGGATATGAGTTAGATAACAAGTAATGAAGAAACAGTGCTTAAGAAAAAAAAAAGTTGGAATGACCCGGGTTTATGTCTGATAAATCGGAAAAAGTCCAGGTAAGCAGGGGGAAGTCCAGATGTCAGTTTTATTGTAATTTTGCTTTTTTCAGAATGGCTTGGGCCCCAATTAGTCTGTTATAGTGATGTTTCACTGTAATAATAAATCGTTATTGTGCAACTGAGCTGGTTTCTGCCAACAATTGTGGTGCAAAATGTGTGGTTTCTGATGCCTTTGAGGAATTCAAAGATAAGGCCCTACCCGAGGAGTTAATCACAGGTTGTGGAGACCACTAACACTCCACCCCTTGGTCTCAGAACCCCCTATTTCAAGCCCATCTCAGGTTACTATATGGTATGTGTTTTTTCCTTATTGTGCCCTTTTCATCATTTTGTATTAGCTTAACCATGCCTATGTGTGTTTCTGATACTTATCATAACAGTATGTATGGATTTAGTGGGTCTAACTTATTGTAAAAGGGGCAAATTGGGGTTAGCAATTAGGGTGCCTGGTATTAATTAGGAAAAATCCCATAGTTTCTGTGCTTTCACTATCGTGCACTTTCATTATCACACACTTGGCGTGCTACCAATTATGCACGATAACCAAGGGATCACAAGGGATCATTGCATATGCATTTCACACAATATTAAATGGAGTTTCATAACACTAAAGATACAGGTACAGTACAGTGGAATATATTGTTACATATCAAGGAAAAACCACCTTGCAACAACCACTGCAGACACTTTCTGTGATTATCAAAGTTGCACTGTATAAAAATGTATAATTATATATAACACCTTCTTAAATGTTGGGAAAAATTTGTATTCAGTCTTCATATAAACTTATGGCAATTTACTTTACAAAACTGAGTTACTTTTTCATACTTTAATTACTAGCTATAAAATACAATAAAATATAGTGTATATATACTCAAACTGTATATAAATTCAAAAAATATATTTTATAAACTATACTCTTACGTTCATGGTGAGATCGCTTACAACCTGAGCCATGGGAACAAGATGACATTTTAGATGGGTTCCCAGATATGTGTGTGGACTCCTAAGCGTACCAGAACAAATATTTTAGTTGTTGATCCACTCAAACATACCGTACCAATGCCAAGCTGAGATGTGGGCATCATCCAGCCCTCTTGAGCTATCAGAAGAGGCTGGATGACTCAGTTGCTGATGCCTGTCCAGGATGCAACACAGCACCCCATACTATTAAGCACATTATGGAAGACTGCATTGCACACAATCACTTGTTCCAACAACACAACATACACTCCTTGAGAGCTCTGTGGGAAAGTCTGATCTCGGTCATGGCCTTCCTTAGGGACTCGGGGCTGTTCATCCATACTGCCTAGGGAACAACTACTACTACAACCACTACCGTAACAATGCTTCTGTTATGTAGGCAGAATACAAATAAATGGCCTAATCAATATTACTGTACCAGGTAATAAAATTCCTTCAATGGCCGAATTCAACTTAACTCATACTGGATCATTCATTTAGGATCAGTCATTCATGAACAGACTTAGGTATGCACCATTCACTACAATTTTTAGTAACAACTGACACCGGCTTGATACTTCAGTATCTCATGGTTTGATTTTGCTTGCAATAATTTATTAACAGCCTCAACTGAGCTTAAATTAATTTTTCAGTAGTTCCCCATTATATTTAGTTCATTAAGTGGCTTATCCACATGTAAGTCATTAAAAAAAAAAAAAAAGGAACACCCAAACCTCTTATGCCCACTTAGGGACCCTGGAAGGCTCGAAGCTAGGTGATTTGTTCAGCTCATTTAAACTGTAGGAAACCACCTTGCATCCCTGGCTCCTCTTTAGATGAGTTAAATTGGTAGTGAATTCTTTTAGACCCAAACCACCTTTATTTTCATTAGCTACTTCTAATTCAGATTAATATTTTGTTCATTCTAAGCACACATTAATAACATTCAATGCCAACCTTGGCATGTTGGAGAGATCAACTCAAAATGAACTTATTACAGGCAGTCTTTGTTATAAGTCAGAGATGGGTTCCAAAATGTAATATTTTTCCATACCAATGGTACTGTAAAATGGGAGAAACTGATATATTTACCGTATAGTGCCAATGGAACTTTATAAGACAATTTTCTGCAATTTACTTATTATTAACAGCAAAAAAAGAACATAAAAAAAGGCAACTTATAACAAAGACTCACTATCAGTTACAAATCACAGCTTTACATCCACTTGACTTGTTCTTCCATTGGGGATTCGGGATCAATGAACTCCGTGTTGCTGGAACTATTGACGAGCTTGGAGGAGAGGACGCTTGGCACCATGAGATAAGGAAGGTGACAGTGTGGAGAGGTGAGGCGAGGGTAATACTGGCGGTAGCACAGGTATGCAATGAAGAATCCTATTACAGAGCCCACTAGCACATCTGCAGGAAACAGTGAACTATTAATCACTTCAGTCCAGGTCATCCTTTATTTATGTATCCTTGCCATCACCTGATGGTTTTAATCAACTTAGGAGAGGCTTCTCATATTCTAAGAATCTCAAGTTTATTAATCCCTTGAATATGATAATGTATAAAAATATATAGGCACTCACCAATCATTCGCTCGATGTAGTACTGCTTTGGATGTCTGCCCTTTCCTCTCGTCCTTCCTTCCTCTTCTGTCTTTCTTTCCTTCATTCTTTCCCCTTCCTTCTGCCTATGGCTGACTCTACACTGAGTGACAAACCAAATGGTTTCCTGTACACCAAGAAACCATTTGCTATGCTGGGTGGTAACCATATACTGTAATCAGATTATGAAGCCTGGTGGTTTAGTGGGTAATTAAGGCGCTCCAGTCAGATTGAGCCTGTGTAGGTTTATATCCAAGGGGTGCTTGGGGCTTATTGTTCGTGTTATGCCACTCAGGGATGAATGAGGCTGGTCACTCATCTTAAATGTCAGGACTAACTTGCCTAGCCCCAGGGTCCCCTGCTCCCCATGGGGCAAAACTGGATTGGATGAGGGATGGATGGATTTATTATTTCATTCATTCATTATCTAATCCTACACTTCCCCATGAGAAGCATAGGAGCCCGGGGCTGGGCAAGTTGGTCCTGACATTTAAGAGTGACCAGCCTCACTCATCCCTGAGTGGCATTACATGAACAATAAACCCCAACCATCCCTTGGATATAAACCTTCAACGGCTCAATCCGATTGGAGCGCCGTAATTACCCACTAAACTACCAGGCACCAAAATTTGGTTATATGGTTACCACCCAGCAGAGTACCGTAAATGATTTTCTGGTGTACAAGAAACCATTTGGCTTGTCACTAAGTGTAGTGTCACCCACAGGCAGAAGGAAGAGGAAAGAATGAAGGAAAGAAAAAGAGAAGAGGGAGTGTAATCACCCATAGGCAGAAGAATGCAGAAAGAATGAAGGAAAGAAAGACAGAAGAGGATGGAAGGAAAGAAGGATGAAGGAGAGGAAAGGGCAGACACCTGAGAGCAGCATTACATCAAGTGGGTGGATGGTGAAAGCCCCCAACTACCACATACCAGATGATATAACTTGGACAAGCTCCCTCACTAAGAATAGGTTAATGAAGGATGGATCTAGCCCCTCCAGTACAAAAAGTTTCAAAAAGCCTCCAGGCTGAATGGGCTAATCGTGAATTCCAACTTGCAGAATGCAAAATAAATAGTAACTCAGCTATACTTAACCACCCCATATATTACCATACCATTTTTGAAAGATTTATAAATACCTGCATGTGATAGCCCTCTTCACCTGATGGCAACCCTCCATGATACATAGTCTCCTGTAGTATTTCTGTTCAATCCCCTACGAGATTATTCTGCAGCACCTCATCCTAAGTCTTACATGCCTCTTGGTGCTCTGCTTTCCATACTCTGACTGCTAGATCTCTTACTGCAATATTCATCCTCCAATCTTTCCACATGTCCAAACCACCTCAAACTACCACTGAACAGAGAATAGTATCACTGATTCACACTTCTGCCATTTAAAACTGTCATTCTAAGAAACACAAAATGTCATGGCCTTGATAAGTTTTGGCAAATTATAGACATATTTATACTGTATAGTTTCATACTCCAGTAATGAGGCATACAGAAAAGCAGAAAAAAAATACTTCCTGAAGGAAATTGGAACACTGCTGTTTCATCATCATCATCCTTTCCCAAGGGCAGGGTGAGGAGTAGCCCAAGTTTGCCCAATTCAATGGTCCACACTTCCATTCACTCATTATTCAAGCCCACAGAATCCTAACTCTACCTGATGTGCCAAAAACTTTCACCACATTCTGTAGCTTCATATAAATGGATCCGGCAGAGTCAATCAGAACGCTGTCACATTAAAAGGGGTGCCAAATCCCTGATCATGTGCTTCTCACAAAACTCATCCAGCCAGCTCAATCTCTTGTCAGTCCCCTAGCCTCACTGACTTCCATACCTCTTCCTCATACACTCATTCACTCTATCCCTCCATCTTTTCCTTGGCCTATCTCTCCTCTCTCCCTCAAATTCGCTCAGATATACCTTTTCCACCGCTCTTGTTATTCATTCTCTCCATATGACCACACCATCTCAGTACACTCTCTTCGATTCTGGTGCCCACAGACTTCCTCACTCTGCATCTTTCACGAATCACATTCACATCCTATCCACTCTCTATACTCCACATACATTCCTCAACAGTCCCATCTCCACTGCTCTCACTCTCAACTTTTCATTTTCATGCCACACCACAGTCTCACATCCATATGTTAAAGTTGGCACTAACACTCCTTCATGTATCCCTCACGCAGCTGCAACACTAAAGCCTCCGTTTCTTATCAAGGCCTTCATTGCACCAGCTACTTTCTTCTTTGTGTCACTCTACTTTCCACTTCTTTTGCACATTTTCCTCTCTATCCTATCACTGTACCCAGGTATTTGAACTCTTACACCAATTCTAGTCTCTCTCCATTCACTGTAACACCAAACTGGGAGTCACCTTCTCTCTCAATAACCATCACCTTACTCTTTCTACATTTACTCTCAAGGCATGATGCTCACAGACATCAACAAAACTGCACTAGTCTATCAAGTTCTTGTCCAGTATTTGCAAGTAGCACAGCATCGTCAGTATGTAACAAATTTGAGATATTCCATCCATCACCATTCATTACCAAAACCATCCCGCTCTCCATGTTTCATAGTACAGTAATTAAATTCTGAGATCATTCAAGAGTAATTCTTGGAATATAACATTAGCCAATAAATACCGCTCTGCATTATTAAATTAAAGTGAAAGATAAATACCTTGCCAATGATGGTGGTAATCGCTGGTGCGTGACAGAGCCACCATCATTGCCAACACCAGTGGAGCCAACCCCACTACCAGCCTCCATCCCTCACCTCGCTTCTTGCCAAATACACACAGCTTCCCAAATGTCCATAAACTCAAGAATCCTAGGCTACAAAATGAAACTGGCCATCCAAAAAATATTATTAGAATTTCACCTAAAAGTATAAGTTTGTTAATGCTGACCTAGCAAAAGCAATTTTATATGATAAAAAACAAACACATTGGATGAATTTTCAAGTTTTTCAAATTCTCAGACTGATTATGAAGTGGCAAAAAACTAAAGCATAAACACTACCAGCAAAGAATTTACATAAAGTTAATACAATTGTAAGCTCAGCTGTGACACTTTCTGGATAGCCTGATTTTTCTTACTGATAAAGGCATTCCTCATTATGTTTGAGGAGTTTCCACAATATCAATTTCTATCATACAACTGGATTTACAAACTGGCCACTTGGCTTTACTGGCAACAACTGTATATTAATTAACCCATTTTTCTGTACAATAAGTTAGTGTGGAAATTATTTAACTATTAAAAATCAAGAGTTCTACCAGGGTAAGGATTTGAAAATTATAAACACAACATTCAAAAAGGAAAGAGAGAAGAAGTTGATAACTTACAAAAGTGGAGGTGTAGAAACTCAAATTGATTTTATGCTGATGAGAAACGAGCAAGATATTAAAGTGAAAGACTGTAAAGTTATACCAGGTGAAGCATGTCTACCATAACATAGACTATTAGCTATGGTTGTGAGAGTGGAAAATATGAAAGGAAGAAAGAAGAGGAAGGGTGTTAAAAGAGAAAAGGAGTGGAAGTTGAAGGATGAGGAGATAAGACAACAATTTGAAGAGAGTTTTGAGAGAAGAAATGAGAGAGAGAGAGGCGATTGGAAACACTTTAGGGATAATATAGCAAAGGCTGTGAGGGAAGTCTGTGGAGAAACAACAGGTCACAGGAGAAAAGAAAGAGACGTGGTGGTGGTATGAGGAGGTGAAGAAAAGAGCATTTAAAGTATGGCAGAGAACTAGAAGGGAAGAGGACAGAAGAGAATATAATGAAAAGATAAGACAGGCAAAGAGAGAAGTGGCCAGAGCAAAAAGGGTGGCATGGGAAAGTTGGAGTAGAGATCTGGAGAGTGCACAAGGACGGACAAAAATGTTTAAAATTGCAAAACAGATGAGGAAGGAGAAGAAAGACGTGGTGGGAGCTAAATTTGCAAAGGATGAAGATGGGGAAATAGAAACTGATGAGGCAGAAATACTGGAAAGGTGGAAGAGGTACTTTGAGGACCTGTTAAATGAAGAAAATAATTATGAGATAGAAGAGATGGGAAAAGCTGAAGGGCCAGTTGCAATGATAACAGAAGCTGAAGTGGAGATAGACTTAAAGGAAATGAAGTCTGGGAAAGCTCCAGGCCCAACAGGTATAACAGCTGATCTGATAAAAAAGGCTGGAAGCACTGGTGTAAAAGAATTGACAAGGATTTTTAATAACATCTTAGTAGGATGACAGCCACCTGAAGACTGGAGAGATAGCTGGACAACGCCACTTTATAAAGGCAAAGGAGATGCCCTTCTGTGTGGAAAGTACCGAGGAGTCACACTGTTGGAGCATGGAATGAAGATATCAAAAAGGTGCTGGAAGGAAGGTTGAAGCAGATAGTGAAGATAGATAACCGACAGTTTGGATTTTGCGCACGTAAATCCACAATAGATGCAATATTCATCATCAGACAGTTGCAGGAAAAGTTTCAACAGAGGAGGAAATGTTTGTACCATGTGTTTGAGGACTTGGAAAAAGCTTTTGATAGAGTACCAAGGAGAGTTATAGAGTGGGCCTTGAGAAGACAGAATGTGCCTGAGAGAATCATTGCAGCTGTCATGTCTCTATATTGATACAAGATCAGAAGTCAAGACAACAGCAGGAACATCAGAAAGTTTTGGAATGGGAGTTGGGGTACATCAAGGGTCAGCACTCAGTCCATTGCTGTTTAACACAGTAATGGAGGAGGCAACACGGGAATGTAGGAGGGAAGGCCCATGGGAATTGCTGTATGCTGATGACCTTGTGCTGACAGCGGAGACTAAGGAAGAAGTGGTGGAAATGCTTAATAGATGGAAAAATGGAATGGAGAAGAGAGGAATGAAAATAAATATGGATAAGACAAAGGTAATGGTGACATGCAAGAAACCAGTAGAAAGAATTCAGTCAGGAAAATGGCCATGTGGTGCTGTGGCAGAGGAGCAGGAGTGAACTCAGTGTTGTGCACAGAGTGTAATAAATGGTGCCATAGAAGGTGTTCAGGTCTGCAGAATCTGAGAGGAGTGCAAAATTTCCGTTGCCCAGCCTGCATAAGAAGAGAGGCGGAGGGAAATGAAGCTGAGGATGCGCTAGAGGTGAATGGGGGCATACTACAGGAAGTGCAGCAGTTCTGCTATCTAGGAGATATATTGGACTGCGAAGCAGGTGTGAAGAGATCAATCAGAACCAGAGTGGCGTGAGCATGGTTAAAGTGGAAGGAAATAGCTAGCCTACTGGTCAACAAACAAATACCACTGAGACACATAAGTAAAATATATGAGGCCTGAATTAGACCAGTATTGATATATGGCGTTGAAACATGGGCTTTGACAGATAGACTGATGAATGTTCTAAGGAGTACTGATCGTAGAATGTTAGGATACATGGTGGGAGTGAGATGGGAGGACAGAGTTTGAGTGAGGAGGTAGCCAGAAGATGCGGGGTGAAGGATCTCGATATCATCTTGAGGCAGAAGCGGCTTAGATGGTTTGGTCACGTGAGGAGGAGTGAGGAAGGGAGCTGTGTGAGAATAGCAGAGGAACTGGAAGTGGTGGGACGTCGACCGCCAGGAGGACCTAAGAAGACCTGGAAAAGTGTTGTAACGCAAGATATGGAAAGACTGGGTATTGGAGAAGATTTAATCCAGGATAGGAAGCAGTGGAGAAAAGCCATCGCACGTCCAACCCCAGTTTGAACATGGGAACAGAAGGACGAAAAATGAAGATGATGATGATTAAAAATCAAGAACATGTGACTCAGAATGTGTTTTTAAATGGTGTCTAGATGAAGAGCAATCGTGATAACTAATGTCTCTGGTAAACTTACAAGATGAATGTCCACTGGGAAAACTCTTGCGGCCATCCTTGATTGCCTGTGACTCTCCTGTACAGGCTGCCCCGATATCAGTGATTTCACTCAGGTCATCTCGACCGTCTGGGAAGCAACGGTAGAAGAAGTCTGGACGTGGTCGACCTGCAAAAGTTATCATCATCATCATCTCAGCCTCTTTTTCCCACATACGGATGGGGTAAGGCAGGGTCCAGAAAACAAGGAAAAACACGATACTTGTACTGTACTGTAAAGGGAAAATTGTTTTATCAACAGACATGTGATATAACAAAGAAAAAGAAAAACACCAATAATATTAACAGGCTAATCTAAATTCTCCATCTGAAGGATACAGGACACCAATAATATTAACAGGCAAATCTAAATTCTCCATCTGAAGGATACAGGATAAAGGATAGACTACCGTAATCAAGTAAATTCAGCTCTAAACAGACTTCTCAAACATGAGGGATTAGCAATAGCCCTAATAAACTCCTTCAATATGAAAGACCTTTCCCATGTTGAATTAAATTGGCAGCAGCAAAAACATAAGAGAGATATTACTTAGGATGAATGGGTTAAGTGAACATTATATGAGGAGCTCCAAGGAGTTACTCCGAACCTGCCAATCTCATTAAACCAAGAACCAGAGGTTAAACAATACATTTTAAATTTACCCATGCTACTTTCCAAGTGCCTCCATTGATCAGTGTCATAAAAATAATATAAGGTGTTCCATGAAGGAACATAAAAGGCACCATATGTCCAAAATTCTGTACTCTAACCTCCATTTTCTCTATTTCACTTTTGGCGCAATAGCGGTTACTCCATGGAGCTCCTCATATGGTAATCAAGGTTCAACTGAACAGTGCTGTACTTACCCACAACAAGTTTGATTACATCTGTTACTACTCCATTCAGTCCAAGGGCAAGTGAGAGTGAGAGCAGACCCTGGCACAACTCTGTTTTATCTCGCTTTATCAGAGAATACACCAACAAGACAAATGTTGGCACAAGAAAAACAAGTGGCTGAAAAGGAAAATTATAGAACTCTATTAGTTAGATTACTAGATTGTAATAATACCTGTACTGATTTTATTCTAACTTAGCCTAAAACTGCCATCTCTCCATCCTGAATGCTGAGATATAATACCAGATTAACACTAGAACATGAAGCCAGTCACAAAGAAGTGCTATCGTTTAGTTTCGTTTTTGAAGGCTCCAACATGCTTGCATGCGTCAGCCTTGGTCACCTTATGGCGGCTCTCCATGCTGCTCGATCTTTGGCAGCCTCCCTGTTTAGTCCCTTAACCCTTAAGTCACACTTAATGACCTCGTCCCATGTCTTTCTCAGTCTACCCCTCTCAACCCCTCCCCCAATATTAACACTGAAGCACTATCTTTTCTGGCACTGAGCTAAGTGAAAATAGGCTGCAAATGACCAAAAATCTGGCCCAAGTTAAGATAAAAGAACTAGCTATAGTAAGATTACACAGTACAGTATAGTCATAAAAGGAGATTAATGAGTTATTTGAAAGAAGCATGTGGAGTCACATGGAGAGAGTTTGACAAATGAGGAAGTAAAGGAGCATTGTGGTGTGGATGTGGATGTGATAGGAAGCATTAGGACAAATACACTGAAGTGGTTTGACCATGTGGAGAGGATGGAGAGTGAGAGACTGACGAGGAGAGTGTACGTGAGTGAGGTGGAGGGGGGGAGAGGGAGTGGGAGGCCAAGGATGAGATGGAGGGATGGAGTGGAGAGGTATATGAAAGAGTGGGGTGTAAACTGGGAGCAGGGCAATGAAATGACAGGGGACAGGGCGACATGGAAGCGATTTGTTTGCGGCCACTCCTTACGGGATTATGGCGTCTGGCAATAATAGACAGACAGACAACGGGGTAAAAGTAATTATGTGAGTGAACCTGAAGGTACAAAGGGGTGCACTATGTTACCCCCCAAAAAATGTATAGATGAAGCAACTGAGGCTATGAGAAAGCAATGGGGTTATGTCACCCAAATCATATCATTGAGCAAATCAATATAGAACAAACACATCACAAACTTAGTTCAAAGGGAATATATTACTGGAAGTCCCAAGGTTGGCCCACTCTGAGGAACTTTTACCTGACCCCAACCAAAAATCAACCTAAATAATGTTCATGACCATCTAAAATATCACATACTGCTTCTAAAAACCACTGCATATAAACCGGTACTTTTCCCTGACCTGAGGCCAAAACCACAAACACCTACACTTACAGGTTATAATGTGTGGTCTATTTGTTACCCATACCCAGTTTCTTACCATAACTTAACAAGGGCTACCTTAAATTCTCCAACCTAAATATTGTTTATTACCACCTAAAATACCACATATTGTTGCTAAAAACCACTGCATATAATAACAATCATTATATGGAAAAAAAAAAAAAAATCTGGAAATACTCTTCAGATATTGTAAAAAGTAAGACTTAGCTACCATGCCAACCAAACTGTACTTACATTTACTTCCAGCAATACCGCTGTTATACATACTTATCACTCATTTATTATTTACTGCTCCAAAACACTTTTTCTTCTCTCAGGGATCATTAAAAAATATATATATATATATATTTCTTCTGCCTACGGGTAACTTTACACTCCCTCTTCACTTCCTTTCCTTCATTCTTTCCTCTTCCTTCGGCCAATGGGTGACTCTACACTGAGTGACAAGCCAAATGGTTTCCTGTACACCATGAAACCATTTACTATGCTGGGTGGTAACCATATAACCAAATTATGACACCTGGTAGTTCGGTGGGTAATTGAGGTGCTCCAATCAGATTGATCCATTGCAGGTTTATATGCAAGGGATGGTTGGGGTTTATTGCTCATGTAATGCCACTCAGGGATGAGTGAGGCTGGTCACTCTCATCTTACATGTCAGGACCAACTTACTTAGCTCTGGCCTCCTACACTCCTCATGGGGCAACATGGGATTGCATGATGGATGGATGGATGGAAAAAATGTATTGCAGCCACTCCATTTAGCTACAACAACAGGAACATGGATCTAGATGATAATTATATCCTAATAATGAAACTGGAAAAAATATATACAGTACCATACTGAACACTCCACTAACAATATCCTGTACATTACTATGCAAACTATACTGTCTTCAATATTGGTATCTTGGTTAATCATGAGAGCACTATTCATGCATGGGACAAAAATGAGTATTAGTAAAATGAGACATCACTTACCCACAACAGGCTGGTGGGAACATATGATGGCGTTCGGGGATTTTTATACAGCCATAATTCGTCTATGTGAATCTTGCGTATAAATGGCGATGATTGCTCTAACTCTCTGAAACAGTGTACAATCATTTGCAAATCTTTGTAGTCTACAGGGAAAAAAAAAAACAATTTTACATGTTTGTTACTTGTTACAACTGTGTCATAATGAAAACTATTGTTGGGTTAGATAAAACAAACATCATACCATTCACATTACTGACAGATTATAACTCAGGATAATGCTTTTAATAGTATGAAAAAATTTGTAAAAAAATATTTGTAAAAATATCCTTAAAAAAAAAAAATCAAGGTAATTCTAAACCAAACGGGCAGGGCGATTCCACCTATATTATAACAAACTCATGATCTCAAGGTAGGTAAGTGATTTTGGTACATATGCGACACGGGTAGTTGACCGTTGAATTATGACTGGCAGAAGTGATTGGAAAAAAACAAAATATTCCTATTTTGAGGTACTTAAGGAAACGGCCAGGTTGTCCGTGGAGGTGCTTAAACATGCTCTCCCCAACTGGCAAAGTTGTTCAGCTACCAACCAACCACTTTACTGAATGGGTCAGTATATCCCATGTTAAAGCAATTGGAAACTTAACTATTTAACCAAACCAAACCTATTCCAACCTAACCTAATGCATTTGACAGGGAGGTTCCAAATTTAAACATGAGCATTAGGAACATTAAATATGGCCAGCTACTTGTGGACGTCAGCGGAATGTTTACGTATTCTAAATCCTCATTTCTAGCTTTCAGAGCGAAGTTCTTAAAAATGCCAAAAAATGCCCAGTAGCTGTGGCAATCCAGGAATGATAAAAAGTAACCTGTAAAAGACTCATTTTTATAGAAAATATGGAAAGGCCGCACTTGTTTGGCAAAGAATTAATAAACTACACAGTAGGTCATTCATACTATGTCTCCTGTGCTGGGTAATTAATCAGAACACCACTGTCTCTATTGGTTAGGTAAGGTTAGAGATCAACTAGTAATGCCTAGAAAGTGAAGTACAAAAATCTAACCCAGCTTAATATTCTATCAAACCTAACTCATCCTAACCACCTGATGGGAGGCAATGTTATTCTCGAATATTACTCCCCTGCTCTAATAATACTGGTAGGCAAGTTTACTCACATAAAAATGACAGAGAGTAATGCACGAGTCAAGATTTCAAGCCAAAAGGTAGCCTGCATTTCCATCCATCTGAACATTTCCAGTGTAACCTTGCTGATGCTGTACTGTAAAGGCTACAAGGATGCTGTAAAACCTATCAGTTTTCACTTCACTTGTGTTAAAGTTCGTCTTGGAATTCCTGTGTCACAAGGGTATATCATGAAATTGGCTTATACGTAATTTCGCTCTCCTTGAAGTTAAATGTCAGCGAAATGTAAACAAAACCAGCTGTTCAATAGGTTATGGTTGCCACAAGTCACCCAGGATGTGGCTATACTTTATTAAATCTTCACCCGTGTGCAGGTGTTGTTTTTTCTAATTGCTTACTTATTCTGTGACTACTTTCTGTGTAACATA
>JAGKTI010001119.1:79791-97116 GCA_018397915.1 Birgus latro
CTCCTTTTTTTCATCATCAGGTCTTGAGAATCAACAGTCGATATAGCAAGAATGCATAAATAAATTATAAAAGCATTATGCATTGCATTTCAAGCCACAAAACACAAATTAATTGATAGTTTACTGTTATTTGATTTTAGCGCCCTTCTACGTGAGCCATCTAGCGGCCGAACGACTGATCACTCTTTCTCCAAAGTGTCGAGTGTGGAAGTGTGAGTGTGTGGAAGTATAAGCAAACTTATCCACGTAATCTGCAATCATGGTAGGTTCAACTGAAATTTGATTGCTTTAAGTAGATGTCAGGAGTCTTGAGGAATTACCTTGCCTCGAATGACTGGCCATCGATGCATACTTTTTCTTTAATAATACAGTAAATTAAGTACTGTCCCCCATGTATGGTAGAGTGGATGTAAACAAACCCTTCCAGCATTAATAATTAGTTGGTTTTTGTTTTTATTTACTGCCTAAAGCAAACATAAATCCGTAAATATGATGTATTTATTTGAAGCATATTGCCCTAGCAGCAGGTGTTTCCTCATTTATAGTAAAAATGTTAGTAAAATGAATAGTGTTAATTGAACACAAGGCTCTCCTGCCTCTGAATATACGCTTCATTTCAGTAGACCATGAGATATTTTTAAGTGTTATTTACTTATTGTGCTAGCACTGTTGGTTAAGTGCAGGTGAGGCAGGTATGGCATATTATTTACAGGTTATGTCTGGATGTATATCCAATTTGATCCTTGTTATCCAACCCCCAAAGATTAGGAGAGGGCTTTCAAATTGGAAGGGTTAAATATAACTCATAAAGCTTCAGTACATTAGGTCTCTCCCAAGCGATGTATAATTACTCAAAGGTAGGCCATTTAAAAAAAAAAAAAAGTGTAACTTCCATTCCTGTAATACGGTAGTTCATGTTTTTGTGTTAAAGATGACTTAACTATGGGAGATGTAGGTTGAAAGTTGAGGAAATTTGTAATTTTTAAGTTAATATAGAACCATCAGTTCTGCATTCAAACAAATGTAATTTTTAAGTTTAATATAGAACTATCAGTTTTGCATTCAAACAACACCTAAGAGGACCAAACCCAGCTAGTGAAAGTAATATTTATCAGCCCTAACCTTGGTATCATCAGTTATTTCCATAGAATTTGGGGTAATTGTTAAGATGTAGAACTACCTCATGAAAATGAAAATAATAAATTTTACTTACCATTGAACTGATTCAGTGACTTATGGTGTACTGAAGTGCATTTTTGAGTGTGTACAGCATCTATCAGTAAATAAATATGATTAGGCTACATAAGTGGTAGGTTATATTATGGTAAGCTTGGTTAGGTTAACATAAGAAAAGGTTAAGATAAATAAGGTTGGGTTTAGTTAAGACAATTTGGCATTATTTTACAAGTGGACAGTAGCGTTTCAGGAATATTAGCACCATTAACATATATGTGTCTTGTCTCCATGGTTGTTCAGTCTGTACATGGATGGGGTTATAAAAGAGATACAAGGTCGGGCAGTGGATGTTGGAGCAGCCCTAGTGAGAGGGCAGTGTGTGGAAACTCCCTGTACTGTTGTTTGCAGATGATACTGTGTTGTTGAGTGAAAACGAAGGGGAGCTACAAGGCTTGGTAGATGAGTTTGGGAGAGTGTGTAAGAAACTGAATCTAAAGGTGAATGTAGGGAAGAGTAAAGTGATGTTCTTTGAGAGAAGTGAAGCCAGTGAATGTACAGTGAGATTGGATGGGGAGGATATGGAGAATGTGAGTGCATTTAAGTACTTGGGTAGTGTGATGAGTAAGGATGGAAGTCTGGAGGGTGAAGTGCTTGAAAGGGTGCAGCAGGGAAGGAAGGTTGCTGGTTCGTTGAAAGCAGTGATAAGAAACAGGGAAGTGAGCATGGAAGTGAAAAAGTTGTTACATGACAGTATTGTGATACCAGCTCTAACATATGGAAGTGAAGCTTGGACCCTGTTGGAAGGACAGAAATCAAGAGTGAGAGGAGTGGAAATGAGTTATTTGAGAGGAGCATGTGGAGTCACATGGAGAGACAGACTAACAAATGGGGAAGTGAAGGAGCGGTGTGGTGTGGATGTGGACGTGATAGGAAGCGTTAGGAGAAACATGTTAAGGTGTGGAGAGGAGGGAGAGTGAAAGACTGACAAGGAGTGTGTATGTGAGTGAGGTGGAGGGGGGGAGAGGGAGGGGAGGCTGAGGATGAGATGGAGGGATGGAATGGAGAGGTACATACATGAGAGAGGGGGGTGTGAGTTGGGAGCAGGGTAGTGAAATGGAGGGGGACAGAGCGACATGGAGGCGACTTGTGTGTGGCCACCCCGTGCGGGATTGATGTGACTGGCAATTTATAGATAGAACATATAGTATGTTCCCCAAGGATCATAATGAACCCCCATTACCCCATTCGGGAATTAGTTTTATTTTACTCCTGAAGATTAGGTTAGGTTAGTTTAGTTTAGGTTATCTTCAAGAGTAAAATAAATTTAATTTGACAAAAATGCCATAGAAGAAAAGTGTCTTAGAATTGTCCAAAATACCGATAAAACGGATCAAAACGTCATAATTCCCGATTGTTCGAAAGTAAAAGTTTACCGAAAATTTGTTAGGTGTGGATACATAGGCACTGACAAGGATAATTTCATTCAAAAAATTATGTTCTAAGGTGACATCCGTGTCTCAGCGCACAAGATGGCGTCCTATGTAAACAAACATTGTTTTTTAACATTCTTTTCACTACTTTTAAGAGAAGTAAAAAAAAAAATGAAACTTGAAAACATAATTGTAAAAAAAATACTTAATCTTGTGAAGAGCTAAAGTAAGGGTAAAACTGGAAAAGATGCAAAATAAGGTGGTCTATGTATCCCTAGTCCTTTACCGTCAGCCGTAGTCTGAATGCCTTCCCTGTCACCCGGGCATATTCAGTTTTTTTTTTTTTTTTGCCCAGTTTTGAAAGTAGGTAATTCAGTAATTGTTAAAATTAGAAAAGAAGTGAAAATACCATTACAGACTAATAACCATCAACTTTCAGATGAGACCAGGATGAGGTTCAATGGACGTATAGTCTGGCTGCAATGGCGGTGTGAACAGAGGCAGTGAAACCAGGCTGAGTGGGTGGGCACGAACCAGTGTGTGCACGGGGAGGGAAGTACGGTACCGCCTTTCAAGGTCGCGTGCACACATCTCGCGGGCTGTATAAACGTTTCAGTATATACATATGTAATTATTTGTCTAGTTTCTTACTTATTATGTTTACAAAATATACACAGGTTCAACACTGCTTCCACTAGAAATTTTTCTGCGTGTGTACTGTACAACCTTAGAGACAAGACTCATTCAAATTCAAAACAGTGGCGATATATTAACCCGTTAACTGCTGCATTAGGTTTCATGGTCAATCCTCCCATGCACGAAAAAACAGGATTTTTTTTTTTTTTTTTTTATTTCCTCAAATACTATTTTTGCTCTTGTAATTGGAAGAGTGCATGGAAAAGAATAGGAAAATCAAATATGAGTTTATTACTTACCTTGGTTTGACCGTGTTAAGCTGTTGATGGACATTTAGGTGAAAAATATAGCATGCCTTTAAAAAAAGGGGGGGGGGCTTGATCATATGATATACTTAGCAATCGCACGCTATTCTTCATATGATGTACGTAGCAGCTATCGGGTTAAGCGTGCCATATGGCGTACCCCGACGTGCTCTAGATGGCACCATATGGCATACCCTAACTTATGAGGGTTAAGGATTACCACATTTTAATGTCATAAGTACATTACTGGTACATTTTGCAGCTAAACCCGTTCAACATCTATGAACAGGAGCTCTCTGGGATTTTGTCCACAAGTGTACTGGTCAGCTTTGTTATTCAATCGACTGGTAAACATTGGTTTGTTTATATATATTAGCACCATTTTTCTATATATAATTGCCGTTTTCACTTGTATAATTGCTTCAGTCCCCATTGAAACATGTTGGAGCCTTTATAAATGTCAAGCAAACAAAAGGGCTGCTGATTCCACATATACGATCACTACAATCCCTGCCTCTGATAACAGCTGATCGTTGTCTGGTCTTATAGGCTATTCATGAACTTAACCCAGTCATACAGCAATGTTGATCTGTATACCAATAAAACATGTTGGTAGATTCAGAGGGTTAAATTCTTTGTAAATCTAGTTCAACACTAATTTTCTGTTTGCATTCTAGGGTCGTGTTAGGACTAAGACTGTGAAGAAGGCCGCACGGGTTATCATTGAGAAGTATTACACCCGACTGGGCAGTGACTTCCACACTAACAAGCGTATCTGTGAAGAGATTGCCATTATCCCATCAAAGCCCCTTCGTAACAAGATTGCTGGGTAAGAAGATAATAACAAGCTCCATAATGAAAAATAGTACTACTGTATATACAGTAATGAATGTTGGCTACAGTGCCTTTACTCTGACCTGACAAAGATTGCTAACCCACTTTAGGTTAGTTAATGGCAAGTTTTGTCAAATGGAAGGTTTGACTCATTCCTGCATCATAGCCAAGGCTTATCAATTTTCATGTAATCACAAGTTGATAGTGAATTTGTGCAAGCAACCAAAGTCTGTCAGATGAATCTCAGTGAATGGTATCATATGTACCTTGTCCCTGGGTATTTAATGGTTTAGCCTTGAATACAGAGCTAGCTCTACTTATCTCATCTACAAAGGAAGCAGGCGCATGGCAAGTTAAGCCTGTACTCAATTTTGTTCTGTGAATGACTTCAGCAGTAGATTCCTCATTGTATATCATAGAGATACAACCATATTTCATTGTAACTTGCAAACGACAAGGTAATAATGCAGGCCATAAGTAGAATACAGGTATACCCCGTTTTAACGATGCAGTTGGTTAAGTAAAAACCCATCGTTAGGTGGGGTGTCATATCTTGGGGTAGATTTAACATTCCGTATATAGGGATGCATTTTTGAGCCTTGGGTTTCCCCCCCAGCCAAGTCCTAAATTCACCCAAATGAGTCCAAAAACAAGTTTAAAGCCAATTGAAATGGCCTTACAGCTGTAAAAGAAGCTAACCTAAGCTTAACACCTGTAAATAACTCACTAAAACCAACAAATAAACTCTGGAAATCGTCAAATATAAGTCTTGAAAAAATCAAGCTTAGTAAACTGTACCCTAATGTTCACCCCACCTGTGGCAAGAACACATTATTATAAGTCTAAAAACAGTTTATACATGAACCTAAACACACAATTTTAGTCTAAAATATCGTCAAAATCAGTAAAAAAAAAAAAAATCGCAGTCCATCGTTAAACCATGGTTTGGCCATTGTTAGGCGGGGCATTGTGGTATTTCTACCCCCATCGTTTAGCCAGGGTATTGTAGATCGAGGTATGCCTGTACATATATATGTTGAACAAAACTTTTAGTTCCATGACTATTTCATTATTTCATTGGTTGTCAAGCCTGGTAAGGGAAACAAAAGTGGTCCAATATCTCTGGGAGGGACAGGGAGGCAGAGGGTGAGATGGATGGATGGAGTGGAGAGTTATATGAGAGAGGAGGATTTGGGCTGGGGGACAGGGCAACATGGAGGCCATTTGTTTGTAGCCACCCCGTATGGGATTAAGGCATCTGTCAGTAGATAGATTGATAGACAATTTCTATGTATCACAGTCTTACGTATTATCTGCTTTTCAGGTTTGTGACCCACTTAATGAAGCGCATCCAGCGTGGTCCAGTGCGTGGCATCTCCATCAAGCTGCAGGAAGAGGAGCGTGAGCGCAGGGACAACTACGTACCTGAGGTCTCCGCACTTGAGCAGACTATCATTGAAGTTGATGCTGATACCAAGGAGATGTTGAAGATGATGGTGAGTATCCCAGCAGTAATAGGGAAATTTGTGTTTGGAAGGGAATGGAATAATAATGAATGAATGAAATTTCTCATTAATATTGGAACACTGGTATACTGTACATGAAAGCTCAGAGCTGTTGGTGTAAGGAAAGATTTTGAAAGTTAGCTTGACGTAGCATTGGAGAAGAGAGTGGAAGGGTACTAGGTCGCTACATCAGTGAGGGAATTGATTTACCCTCCAGTCTAATTACATTTGACCATCAAATGAACTGAAAGTGATTACAAATTTTTGTCAGATGGAAACAAACTGACTCTTAAGCTCTTAATATTATGATTCAAGAGTAACTCCATGTGTGGTGGTTCCTGTCCTAGAACTAGAGGTCACTGTGTTTATACTTCTGTGTTTGTGCTTTGTGGTTATGTTTACAAACTCTGTATCTTTATCTCATTCACCTCATTTTAGGAGACAACTGGGAGAAAGGTGACTCATTACCCATGCAATGGCAAGACATGAGGAACATTTGCTTTATGGAATAGAGGAAGCATTATTGTAGTTTATCGTCTCAGTTTCACTGTTATGTTCTTATAGATTTTTACGTCTTTCCAGGACTTTGACAAAGTTGCCGGGCTGCAGGTGACACAACCTATCCCATCATCCTATGGTGGCAGGCGATAAATAAATGTCCTTAAGTAGTTAACTCTTGTAGTTTTCTCTCCTCATATGTAAATGGTACTTTATTCCATGTCTTTAAACTCAGACATCTACAGCTTGGCCAAAATCTGCTGCCTGTGTAAATGGCTGATTGTGAACTGATATACTTCACTACTGTTTGAAGGGTCTTGCGGTACTAAGTCAAAGGAGTGAAGAAATCAACCAACCATATTTATCTGTGTGTTCCTCTGCTTGGGCACCTAATTTTAGTGCAGTTAGTTCTGCAGTAAAATTTGGATATAGGTTTTTCCCATGTGTGTATCATTTTGATGAATATTTTAGTAAATGAGCACTGGTGTACAGCATTTTGATTGTTGATGTATGCAAAGCAACAAGAAAAACTCAGTGAACCCCTCAAGGGCAGCTGGGAAGGTCAGATTGTACACAGTCTAGGGACTTTACTGTAATGTCAAATTTTATTTAGCGAGGTATATGCAGTAAAGGAGGAGGAGATTTGTAGACTCACACATAGAGAAACTACAATTGATTAGATTGATGTGTTGTGCGTCCTTGCATGTAAGTCCTGCTTGGTAGGTTTATTGTTGAAGTATGGGACAAGTGTATTAGTACTGTGATTAGGAGAGTATATTGAGATGCTTTGGGCACGTAGAGAGGATGTAGAATGACGATTGGGTGCAGAGGGTGAGAAGGGGGGTGAGGTTGCAAGAGAAATTGAGAGAGACTTGGGGACAGTGTTATAGAGTGTGACCTCAGGGATAAGGGACTGAACAGGTAGGCTGCCATAGATCAAGCAGTGTGGACAGCTGCCATTCGGTGACCAAGGCTGACGCATGCGAGTATGTTGAAACCTTCATAAACGTCACAAGACTCCTCTATCCCTACACTTATCCTTGGAAGTTCAAAGCCTATCATGTACTCCATAAAGAGTGATTAGGACTTATATAGTAGTAGTATTCTGGCTGCTGTCAGTTATTCAGCTGACAAGCTTTATGTTCTTTCATGGTTTAAAACTTGTGATAAAAGTTTACTACTGTAATAGATTACTGGAATGTAAGGGATTTATCACCAGACAGCCAATATTAGTACCTTATCCTAACACTGACGTGTATGTGCAGTCAGACATTTTCTGAAGTAGAGAAGAGGTATGCTGCCTTGGTGATGTACTGCAGTAATCTTTGAGATGTGGATATTCCATTGTCAGGTAGGCTGATGCATGGTTTATTCCTTTTTCACAGATTGTTCTGTGTAAACCTTTAATAAAAAGTTTCTGCAAGCAGATGATATCAGGCAGTGGGTAATTATCCATCCATCCATCATCCAATCCTATGTCGCCCCACAGAGGAGCGTAGGAGCCCGAGGCTAGGCAAGTTGGTCCTGACATTTAAGATGAGTGTGACCAGCCTCACTCATCCGAGTGGCATTACATGAGAAATTACCCCAACCACCTCATGGATATAAACCTTCACCGGCTCAATCTGATTGGAGTCCCATAATTACCCACTAAACTGCCAGGTACCAAAATTTGGTTATATGGTTACCACCCAGCGTAGTAAATGGTTTCCTGGTGTACAGAAAATCATCTGGCTTGTCACTCACCGTAGAGTCACCTACAGGCTGAAGGACGAGGAAAGAATGAAGAAAAGAAAGACGGGAGGAGGAGTGAAAGTCACCCGTAGGCAGAAGGACAAGGAAAGAAAGAAGAGGATTGAAGAAAAGAAGGATGGAGGAGAGGAGAGGGCAGACACCCAAAAAAAAAAAAAAGTGCAGTTGAATAAGGTATAAAATATACAACTGAGCACTTTTTTTTTTAATGTGCTAAATTTCCTCATGCCTTTTTATTCTGGGGGGAGGATTGTACTGTACTGGGTAGCCTTTTTTTTTTTTTTTTTTTTTTTTTTTTTTTTTTTTTTTTTTTTTTTACGTAAGGAAGAAGGAACCGAAGGCCAGGAGCCTGCACATTGTTCCCTCCAAGAAAAAAACAGAAACAGGATAACAGGGAGCCAAATTCAAAATCATTCATTTTGAGATGCTTGGACACACTGCATTTGAAACACTGAAGATGATAGGCAGTAGGAAATACAGACAGACAGAGACCATTCCAGAGCTGACCTGTTACATACATGAAGGACTGGGAGTAACAGTTAGCTCTTGCATTAGAGAGTTGGACAAAAAGGGATGAGAGTTATTGCTAGGCAGGTGCTACGTGCCTGCCATAGTGGTGGAGGGATGCAAGAAGACAGTTCAGAGTAGCAATGACCATTGAAGCAGAGATAGAAAAGAGGTAAAGATGCAACAGTGTGACAGAGAGAGGTTGAAGGGAGGCAGTAAGAGGAGAGTCAATAGGATGAAAAGCGTTTGACTCCACTTTGTTGAGAAGAACCGTATGTTGGGAGCCTCCCCACGTTTGAGAGCTGTATTCTACAAAAGGACAAATAAAACCTGTGTATAAGGTCAACAACTGTGCAGGGGTAAAGAAAGCACGAAGTCAGTTTAGCACACCCAATCTCTGGAAAGGAGTTTTTACAAGAGGTAATATGTTCTTTCCAAGATAAATTCCGAGAGAATGAAACCACAAGTATATTTAAAGATGATGTAGGATTGAGCTAGATATTGTTAAAAATTAGGGAGATACTCCTGTGGAAGATTTAGTAGGGTTGGTAGATGTAAGAACTTGGTTTTCTGATGCACTGAAAACAAGATTGTTTTTACCCAATCAGAAACATGTGCCAAGTCAGACATTAGGTGTGCGATAGCCTCATCCCTTGTTTGTTGAAGCAACTGATGAGATGGACACTGCAGGAAACAAATGGAGAGCTGAAAGGTGGAGTCATCAGCATATGAGTGGATAGGGTTAGAAGTACAGCTTAAATCAGTGATGAATAAAAGGGGAGAGTTGGTGATAAGACAGAGCCTAAGGAACACCACTGTTGATAGCTCTAGGAGAAGGACGTTGGCCATCTTCAACAGCAGCTATAGAACAACCAGAAAGGAAACTAGAGATGAAGGCACAGATAGAAGGATAGAAACTGTACGAGGGCAATTTGGAAATTAAAGATTTATGCAATACTCGATCGAAAGCCTTTGAGATGTCAAATGCAATGGCAAAGCTTTTGCCAAAGTTCCAAAATGTGGATGACCAGGAATCTGAAAGGTAGGTGAGAAGATTGCCAGTGGAGCATTCCTGGCAGAACCAGTGGGCAGAACCCATACTGACAATCAGAAAGAATGTTGTGGTAAGTGAAATACACGCTGTCGAGACACCCCACCTGAGCATGACACCCACCCTAGGAGGAGGCAACACAGAGGCTAACACAGAGAGTGCGGGTTCAGCGCAAGACAGGCATACCTCTCCCTTTGCCCTACGCCCCTCTTGCCTGCAGGTGATGCTACCTGGAGGTAGCAGTTCCGGCGCACTACACCTGAGCCTGACCAGGTCTCGCCAGGATCAGGGTGGGGCTACTCTCATAGTCCCAGACAGCACCTAGGTGACGGCCGCTGCTGCACCAGAAGAGACGGCCACCAGCCGCTCATTTGCTGCATTCCTCCCTCAGCAGGACCGAGAGATGGTCACCAGCCGCTGTCTTATTAATCACCCTCCAGGGAAGAGGGTTTCGGTGACGGCCACTAGCCGCACTATCCCTGCAGTCCCCCTGGAGAATGGGACCTCGGTGACAGCCTCCAGTCACACCAGCAACCAGGTGATGACCACCAGCTGCATCTCGACTGTTGTCCCGTCGGATGCAGGACCTTGATGGCGGCCACCAGCTGCACCCGGGGTGCTGTCCTAGAGGGGCACTGCTCTTCAGTGATGGCCTCCGGCCGCACCAGCAGGCATGTGATGGCCACCACCAACCGCACTCCGTCTGCCAGTAGCACGGGCCCTCAGTGACGGCCACCAGCCACACTGAGGAGGAGATGGCCACCAGCCTCACCGAGGAGGGAACAGCTACATGCTGCCCCTCACCTCCTACCCCAATGCCTTCCCCTACAGAGGACTTCCCTTGCTCGCCCTCCTCCACCTGTGGCAGAGTGGGTTTCCTTGCCCCTTCCCTACCCAGAGACACCTCCCTGGAGGAGCAGCAGCTGGAGGAGGTCTAGAGAGAACCCCTGATACCTGGGGTCTGTGCCTTGCAACTGGCCCCCCCTGTCAATCCCCGACCCTGATGGACTCTTCAAGGAAGGGATGCTGCAGACCATCCCCTGACGGAGGCCCAGCCGAGGAGAGACAGCAGCCCTTGGACCAGCCAGGACATCCCCAGGACCCCGGGGCGTGACCTCCCCCACCCTGCCCGACGACGTCCTGCTCGCCAGAGCTGATCTGTGCGTTGTACTGTTGTATGACATTGTAACTCTTTATGGTAATTAAAATGCCCACCCCGACGGGAGACCCAGGAAGGGGAGTCGCAACACTCCCCCCCCACAGAGGGACAATAGGGAGGATGAGGAAACACCCACCCTAGGAGGAGACCACCGGGAGGCGCATAGGGCACACGGAGACCCAGGGCTAGACGGGCTTACGTCCTCTACTACCTTGCGCCCCTCTCGCCTTCGGCCAGCATCACTCGCAGAACGTAGTCCCGGCAGACTAGTCTCTAGCCGGGTCAGCTCTCGCCAGGATCGGGGTGCGGCTTGTGACAACACAGCCCCAGACAGCGCCGCAGTGTTGGCCACCATCCACACTGGGAAGGAAGAGACGGCCACTGTTTTCTCTTTGTCTGTATCCCCCTGCAGGACCACGGTGATGGCCACTGTCGACACCAGGAAGGAAGGGGCGGCCACCATACGCCCTTCACCTGCAGCCACTCCTGGGGGCAGCACCACAACGATGGCTACTTTCCGCGTCGGAAAGGAGAGGATGGCCACCGCACGCCACTCGGCCGTATACCCAGAGAAGAGCAGAACCGCGGCGATGGCCACCGTCTGCGCCGGGAAGGAAGGATCGGCCACTGTCCGACCTTCGTCTGCCACCTCCACAGGGAGCAGGACCATGGTGATGGCCACCGTCTGCACCGGACAGAAAGGGACAGCCACTGTACGCCCTTCACCTGTTGTCCCTGGGGTTGGAGGAATCGCGACGATGGCCACCGTACGTCCCTCATCCTCTACCCCTGTGACTTCCTCTACGGAGGACGTCCCTGGCTCAGCCCACCACTCCTGTGGCCGAGTAGGCCACCCTTCTCTCTCTCCCCACAGAGGCAGCCCCCAGGCAGAGTTGCGGCTGGAGGAGATCTGATGAGGCCCCGTGGCGAACCTTTTACAACCAGCTCCCGGATGACATCCCTCGCTGTCGAACTCCAGGAGGAAGGGACGCCGCAGGCCGCATCTGACGGCGACTCAGCCTGAGGAAGACCGCAGCCCTCAGACACCCAGGGGCACCCCCAGGACTCCGAGACGTGACCTCCCGAGCCCCATCGGCCAGAGATCCACCTTCAGGAATGGGTGCAAACAAGCGCACCTGCTCGCCCTATTCGGCATTAGCCCCTTAAAAGAGCCGAACTCCCCACCGAGTCCCCACCAGGAGAGGGCCTCCTCCCACGCCTCCCAACAGCTCAGTCCAGACGACCAAGCCCCTGGCAGTAGTACCGTGCCTCCTGCGAGAGGACTTATCTGGCGGAACACCTCCCACACTTGGCCGACACCTGTGAGCTGCCCAAGATTTCAGTTGCCCAGACCAGAGTCCTTTTGTCCTGATTGTGTCTTTAACCTGAATAGTGTATTGTGTAAGTATAGTATTTGTACTTTGTTCGGTGTTGTGTGAACTTAAGGTAATATACGTGTAAGGTTGGTTGAGACAAGTTTTTATGCCCTGTTCCTCTAGTTGTATGTACTAGACCCGGTCTAGAAAAGAACCCCAGCTCAGTAGCTCGTGATCAAAGGACAAGGAGTTGAACTTTGAACACGCAGCATAACAGTAATACACGTGTAATGTTGGTCAGCCCGAGTTTTTAAGTCCTGTTCCTCTAGTTGCATGCTCTAGACCCAGTCTTGAAAGGAACCCCTGACCCAGTGCTCGTGTGCAGAGAACAAGGAGTTGAGCTCTGAACACGCGCATAACATTTAGCAAGATTCCAGAAGGAGCAGGAAGAATTCGAGTTGGTGAGTTCAGAGCATTTAGTACGGTATGAATGAAATTATTTTTAGCAGAGCGAAGAAGACTTAGCACGATTTCAGGCAGAAACATAAAAGAGATGAGATTCAGGGGTGGGTTTTGCTCCGGTACCTTTTGTATGCTTTCTTGTGGACAGCATTAGAACAAGCGTGATTAAACCAAGGTTCTTTTTTGTATTTGTCAAAGAATATGAGAAAGGAATGTATGCTTCCATGACCAAGACCTTCGCAATGTGCAAGGCATACTCAGATGACTCTCTGCCATGGAAGCATGAATCATTCCAAGGAAAATCAAAGAAGTACAGCCTGAAGGCTCCAAAGTGTCATAATTGGTCATAAGACTTAACACTACCTGAAATTTACATAATTGCAGAATATTCCTTGTTAGTAAGGTATTAATGAAACAAGTTGCCCTCTTTTAAAATTGTACTATCGGGTAAAAAAGCTGCCTTAGAAATGAGTTGTACCCTTGTCAGTAAAATATTTGTAAATATGAGATAATCCAAGAGCATTCTAGTTGTAGAAAATTAACAAGACAGATTTCCCATGATCATATAATTGCAGGATCATCTATAGCATATATAGGTCCATCACAATATATCACCACTATGCCGGGAATCGAACCCGGGACTCTCAGGTGAGAGCCAGGCAGCTTACCACTACACCACGACTAGGTAAAAGTTACCTCACATTGTCGCAATCTTGTAACCAATGTCCCTCCGCCCCCACTGTGGTTACAAGATTGTGACATGTGAGGTAAATTTTACTTGGTCGTGGTGTAGTGGTAAGCTGCCTGGCTCTCACCTGAGAGTCCCGGGTTCAATTCCCGGCATAGTGATAATATATTGGGTGATTTTTCCTGTGTAAAGTACAGGTTTCTCATTTCATATAGGTCCATGTTGAGCATGAACCTATTGCTTTCTCGGCCTACAGTAAAATCTCTCTCAACTAAATTCACCCTTGCCCCAAACCACACACTACAGTCCATATATACTCATTTACACAAAATATTTACCAATTTACACACACTCATACACATGCACAAACCCGTTAACCTTTTGGCCCCAAATTTATGAACTTCAGTTTATTGTGGCTAATATCGAACTACTGTATCTTTAAAACTAATCTTGATTAATATGTGACCAAGCAAGAACTTCATGCATTATATTATCCCAACATTTTATTGATTTGATGAGAGCCATCCAAAGTAAATGGGTACTTTTACTCCATGAAACTTTATATACCTGCTTCTTCCACACGGTTTTATAATATAGTACAGTATAGCACTGCTTTTAGAAATGGCCCCATACTGAGGATAATGAAGGATATACAGCATCTAACTTTTCATCATCATCATCCAATCCTGTGTTGCCCCATGAGGAGCGTAGGAATCCATCTTTGAGTATAGAAAGGGTCTCCTACGTCACTTAATAAATTGTCTGGAAGTAAGAAATAAAGATGATGTTAAAAGGATTAACAATTTGTCCTGCAATAGGTCTTTCCTGGGAGACTTAGCAGACTCATTTTAACAAACATTTACCAGGGTAACTGTCACCGAGGAAGGAGTATAAAATTTAACCACTGGCCTTAAGGTACCTGTGAATGACATGGCAGCCCTTGGGGATATGATGGTGTTCCACATGCAACATATCCATCCCCACTGACTTCCTTGGTACTGTGATATAGACTTTATTCCTAAGCTAATTAAAATAGTCTTGAGACAGTAATAACAGTATAAAACTACTATGAGCTATCATATTGAAGGAGTTAAGGTTATCCTACAACAAATCTTCGCTGGGAGACACATCAAGATCCCTTCGAATAAATATGTAATCATCACCTAGGGACGAGTGCAAGACATAACCTCTGGCCTCAAGATAGTTGCGAAGGGCATGGCTGCCTTCTGGGATGTGGCGGTGCTCAACACACAACACGTCCAACCTCACTCGCCCCCATGGTATTGTCTTCAGTACCTGCATTGTGACAGAAAAAATACTGTACTGTACAGTCATTCTCACTGAATGTAAATACATTTTTTATTTTATCGCAACTTCCAGGTGATTTTGTTAAACTCTGGAGAGAGATACTGCATATTCAGTGCTATGTATAACATGTCTAATGAACACCTGAAAAAGGGCTGTGGCCTCAACTGTTGGTTTGGTTATCCAAATTTTACTAAAATGGAGCCTGGAGAGGTGGCTGAGGTTCCTGTTCATGTGAGCTATAATAGTCTAAGATTGAACTACTGTGCACCTCTTGGTTTTGTCTCAAGGTTAAATTAGTATCTTATTCATAATCAGATCCTACAGACTTACTTATGTCAGCTGTGCCACTGAGACACTCTGTACCACTGCGAGACATCTCCCCTTGACTGAATAAAACCATTTGGTAGCAGCAAGGATGAAATTAAAAGTACAGGTATGTTATTACACATACAATACATACTGGCATGTAAACTCCTCCCAGCCACCATACCTGTAGTTCAGCCCCTTCCACATCAAGAGAGAGGAAATGTACATGTGTTGTGTTGAGGGCCAGGAGGAGGGAGTAGAGAGGGAAGCACTTCACCCGTGTGTAGATACCATGCCTATTGCCCTCCTCCCCAGCACTGGCTATGTGGCCCATTGTGTCACTTTGTCTGTAGAAAAGGGAAGATCAAACAGGCATTGGAAGTAGTTACTGTTTTTAAAAATATATATTTGGCCTTTGTAAGGGTTACAAGCATTATTTTTTTCCACCCAACCATCACTGTTAGGCAGGTAACTCATTCACATGTGAATAAAGTCCATGCTGAGACTCTTACACTCGCAATACTTAATCTATCTGTGTATCTATTGCCAAACACCATAATCCTGTAAGGGATGGTCGTTGAGCCAGCTGTATTACGGGGAGAGGCACTAACCCTCTGCCAACCCACTTGCTGACACGTAGGAAACACGTATGGTGGGTTATATAGTTACCACCCAGCACTGTAAATGGTTCCCTGGCTTACAGGAAACCAATTTGCTTGTCATCATTGCAAAGCCACCTGAAAAGGAAAGAAGAGTAATAAAAAGTGACAGGAAAGATGGAAGAAATAGGAAGAACGAGGGCAGACACAGAAAAAGTGATAAAGGTGAAGGAAGAAGAAGACAGCAAATTCACATCTTAAGATTTTGTTTAACATCCTTTTGCAATTATTCAGGAGTAATTAACTGCATTTGGCACTTCGTTTAGTTTCCAATCCATTACAAAAAAACATCAGGTATAGCATGACCAACATTAATATGGTGATTCATTAAAAGGGAGCATGGTGCCATTTCAAGTATATATGTATGTTTGTTAGGTACATTAGGCATGGCACTGTTTTGTTATGTGAATTTGAGTTGATGGAGCCCCAGTTCATCCATCCATCATCCAATCCATTTTTGTCCCATTAGGAGCATAGAGGCCTGGTACTAGGCTATTTGGTCCAGATATGTAAAGTGAGGGTGACCAGTTAATTTACCCTGAGCATCATAATGTATCCAATAAGCCCAAACTACCATTTGAATCTAAAATCTTATGGGCCACATCAGACTGAGTGCCTTAATCCACTAGTTCACCAAGTAGTAGTAGTAGTACAATAGTAGTAGTCATGACTCCTAGACTGATGTGTCTGATAGCATCAGTATTAGGCAAACACAACACATACAGGCCTATAGTCAATATATTACCCTCGACAGGATAACCCGTTTCTCTTCCCTCCCACCTCTCTCTCTCTCTTCATCCCAACAGAATAGCCCTAGCTTCCACCCACCCCCATCTTTTCGACAGAATAAGACTAACCCTTCAACCCCTCGCAGCCGCCCCTTGCTCGCTCTCTCTCTCTCTCTCTCTCTCTCTCTCCCTCTCAAAAAAGGAGAAATACCTGAAAGTAACCTCTCTCAGGAAGGGGGTGGGCGATAGACAGGCCTGTATTGCATGAGCCTTTCTTCCTCTCTTCCTCAGGGACCAAAAGTTCCATGGATCAGGCTCCACCAAGAGACCATGCCAGTCCAATTCTCTCTCAAGAAAGAGTGTGTTGCTCAGGCTTTCCCCGTCGTACGCCCCAGCCTCCACAAACACGCCCCCTCGCTGGAAAGGAGAAAGGGCAGTAGCTACAGCTGAAGGAGAATCATAGGGGTATGGAATGCTATAGTGTGGCGGTAGTTAGAATATAAGAAAAAATCGTCTAATGGTATGCAGTTAGGCTCGGATTTGGAGAGGAGGCGCATGGCTCCTTCCCCAGATTATTGGCAGAATAATGAATACTTATTGGTACAGTTATCTACTAATATATATGCAATAGATGTCTTGTTACCCTTACATTTTCCCATATTATTGTACTCATATAATCAAAACATGTTAAATAATAGTGCATTTAGATTTTTTTTTCTCGATTGTTCAAAAGCATTATATGATAATTCTCCTGGGAATCATCCATTCCTTTTTCCAAAGTGCTCGGTTTGACCCTTTAGTGTAAGTTGACTGAGAAGGATGTAAGGAAGGTCGGTGGCCAATAGAACCATACTGTTGCTGGACGATTAGATCGAGCATATGTTCATTATTGCAGTTATTATTATCTATGACTTGTTACTTGGACAAGTTCAGTGCTCCCATGTTGGAATAAAGGCTTACTGTGGAAGTACTAAATAAAGCTGACTCCAAACCGGGAAAAGTGTG